>LSSN01001629.1:0-16544 GCA_001970855.1 Smittium culicis
TTTAAAAAACTCTCTGAGAAAAAAAAAAAAAAAAAAAAAAAAAATAGCTATAACTTATGATTAATAAACTTGCGGCGGCCAAAAAAATTCTTACGTACATTAAAATAGATAGGCGATGCTATGCTCTGTGTAATTAACACCTTGGATATTTTTTTGCTGCTGTGTACTAGTTTATAAATTTAATTGATTTTTTGCGGGGGGGGGGGAGAGGAGTGATTTTTTTTGGTTTTTTAATATATTTTTTCAAATACTTTAAGATATTGTTAAAGCTAAAGCTATTAAGGTTGATTTTATATCTTTTTTATTACAGCTTTGTGTAGCAATAATCAAAATTGACAGCACTTTATGCTAAAATGATATAAAATCCTAACTATTTAAATATTTGCAATTTTTTAGATACTGATGCGTGTATGTTATAGTTATACTTGTGCGATATACTTAAACATGTATGATAACCTTATTCGTAAATAATGACTAAATTTTTCATGAGCGAAGCTTTTTTTTCTAGCTATTTTATTCAATGGCTTGAAATAAAGATGTTATATGATCCAGATAATTTATTCAATAATAATTTCTAATAATATTTAAAAATGATAATTAAGCTTGCGGAATAGAAAAATACAGAGAAAAAGCCTCGCTGTTTGAAATCATCACCCAATGATTATTATATAAATAACAGAATGAATCCTTCAAAAAAAAACAGATTGGCAAATAACGCGTAAAAAATGAATTGGCGTGTAAAATACTAATACTCAATTTCCTTTTTAGAAAAGTATGCCTTTTTTTAGTTTTTGAAATTGCAAGCAGCTCATCAAACTATTGATTATAAATTTTTGCGATTTTTTTACCTTCTTTACAATTCTGATTTTAAGCCTCTTAAAAAACACTTTTGTACGTTTTGATCACACACAGTATATTTAAAAATATGGGCGATCGAAGCAGTGGTAGGAGTCTATATGAAGATGAAAGTGAATATAAAAGAAAGCACAGAAGCAGGCAAGACCTTTCCCCCAAAAGAAATTATGACTACAAGAAAGCATTAGACGAACATGTTTCGAGAAGATATGATTCAGATTCGGATTCGGACCGCGAAAATCGGCAAAAAAAACGAAATGAATTTAAACAAGATTCTGATCAAAAAAAGGGTAGATATTCAGAATCAAATAAAAATTCTAATGATAAAGTTATGTCAGAGAAAGAAGCTAAAGAGCTGGAGGAAAAGCTAAAGCCGAATTTTAAAGTCTCGGGAAAATTGGCTCAAGACACTAACAAAATAAATGGATCTTTACTAAAGTATAATGAGCCCCCAGAAGCCAGGATGACTGATGATAAATGGAGGATATACGTGTTCAAGGGTGAAGATGAAATAGGTATTTTTTTTATTTATTTTTATATTTTTACCAATAATTGTCTTAATATCAACGGATCTGCAGTTTTCAATATACTCTTGTTAATCTTTTACACTTATATAACACACTTTACTCCTATATCACGTTTATAGACATGCTTAAAGTATATAAATCGAGCGCATACCTATTTGGCAGGGATAGAAGAGTATTTTTTCTAGATAGTTACATCTATTTTTTGTTGACGCTTACTTTTATAATTTTACCTCTTACTTTTTATTTACCATCATTTTTCTAAAAATGGTGTCGAGAATTATTTAAAAATTCTAATATTTCAAACATAGATAGCCGACATACCTATAGACCACCCTAGCTGCTCTAGCCAGCACGCTGTATTGCAGTATCGACAAATTGTTGATAAAACCGAGGGCAAAACTGTAACATCTACAAGGTAACTTTTTAATAATATTATAGTTATAAACTAAAGAATATAACTTTGAAATCTTTATTTAAAATACATATACATAATTTACAACTGAATTTATGAAGGCCGTACTTGATTGATCTTGGATCTACTAATGGAACTACTGTTAATGGGAAAAAGTTGCCTAGCCAGAGATACGTCCAGTTACTTTCAAAAGATGTTATAAAATTTGGCTTTAGCACGCGAGATTATGTTATTATGCTAGACGATTTGTGATTTACTTTTCATGATATAAAAAAAAAAAACAGTAACTATCCCAAAAAACTAATATAGTTGCACTTCAAGTAAAAAAAATTTTTTTATTAGGTCATAAATATCAAATAAAATATTCTGTATATACTACTTTAGCTCTTTATATAAAAATGATTATTTAATCTCTTTAAAAATTAATGATATAGAGCATTTGTTCTATACCAAAGGAAGGCTTTTTTTATTAGAGCCATAAAGCTTAATTTTTAGTAGTTCTAGGCATGATTTTGCGTCTTCGAAAGAGTCGTGCCCAGATTTAGACCCCTGAATTACGTTTCCTAGATGCCTTAAAGCAAGTTGCTTTAAATTTTGTCGATAAGGAGGTCCGGATTTGTGTGGGAATATCTAATGAGTTATAATGTATACTGTGTTACTTTAAAAGTCAAAATGGCTCAATATTTTTTTTCTTTCAAAATAGTGTGCATTAATTTTCATTTCTAATTAATTTAAGTGGTCATACATCAACAGTATCGATAACTTTCCCATGAACTATTCTTAAGGCTCTCAAATCATTTTCCTAATACAGTATAATATTAATAATAAAGTGTAAACATAGATTCTATAAATACTGTTAAATATGCTAAATTTTTTACCAATCCGTGACCAAGTAGAATAGTATCTTTGCTAATCATTTTCATTATTTTTTCTTGGATTTCTTTAAAATTGTACTTAGCATCATCCAAAGAGCTCACACCACTACATAGAATTAAAATTTTAATAAGCCAAAAATTTTTGTTAACTATGTATCATATTTATATGAAAACACACCTATATCTAGTATTGAGGTCCAAAACTTCGCCATAAATTTTTACTAATTCGTCTAAGATAACAACACCATCGTGGTCAATGATTGTAACTCTTGTTAATTCTATCCCAATCGTAGAGTAACACTAGAAAATAATAAAATATTAAAAAAAAAGCTATTTTTTTAAAACAATGAGTAAACAAGTTTAAAATTTTTAAAATAAGCTATAATTACCATTTCGCAATCAAGTGCTAGTAACTTATACGCGTTTTCATTCTCTAATTCCATTGTAGAAACATATGGGATAATAGAATGCAATAATCCGTCGTTTACTATTCTAAAAATGTGAGGGCCTGAATCACATGGAGGCGTTGAAATATTTCCTTTACAACATGAGTATTCTCTATTAAACTCGTTTTTTCCTCCCTTTGCTTTCCCTTTGGGCTTCATGAATAGGCCAGTTTTTGATTTTGTAGAAGAATCAATAACTACAAGCTTCCCGTGATGATAACTACATGCTAACAGTATATTTTTGTCTTCAGAGGGGAGTTGGTTTGTAAATGATTTTTTGCATCTAGAGCAAAATGCATTTTTATTAACAAAAAATTCGGGCTGGATCTTTCTAAATTTATTGTTATACTCATTCGACCGAATTCTATTATACCCTGTTGATGAGTTTTGAAGCTTTCCCATCTGGTCAAGAGCGCTTTGTAGATAAGAATCTAGGGATTCATCTAAATCATCAATTGTTTGAGTTTCGTGGTTTTTAATTACAGCTTCTAAAGGAAAATCAAAAAGAACTAAATTATCGGGTGTCATCAATAAACTTTCGATTTTTTGTGACAATTCAGGTAACCCTAGGTCTAGTTTTTTATTTTTGGAGTAATACATATCCCATTGTGCACTTGAGCTACCGAGCATACTCTTGCATTTTGACCCAAAGCTCAAATTACCAGGCTCGCCAGTATGTAAAGCTTCGTCTAAGGGCCTAGGTTTTTCTCTCTTTAAAGATGTTAGAACTCCGACTGCTGTATTTCTATATGTATGTGGGTTACTCGAAGAATAAATAGAATTTTCTCTTTTTAAAGCCTCTGCTGATATTGATTCTTGTAGAATATCAGGAAGGTCCTTATACACCCTCAAAAGCTCATTATATATTTTTTCTAAGGTTTTTTGTCTTGTAGCCCATGGAATTCTGAAATTTGATTCTGCTTTAAGAACTGGGCAACTTGAAGAATTTCCAATAGTTTCAATAGTTTTGTTAATTTCTTTTTTGATTTTTTGTTGAGAATTAGAAACATTTTTTTTAGCAGGGGCCTTATCTAGCTTTTCTCCGCTTGGCGAATTGATGTCCAGCTGAGAAAGTATCAAGAAAGGATTGCTATTCTTTGAATTGTCGAATAAAGGGGTCGAGGAAGATAAAGAATTATCGTTCGAAATTTCTATTTCAGTTGCTTCGATTTTTGGAAACTCTTTTTTATTTTTGTTTAATATTATATTTTTTTCTAAAATTGTAATTAAATAAGTATGAAAATTCGAATTAGAGATTTTAATTATAAAATTAATAGAATAAAAATTCAATTGAGGAAACCTACTTTTCTTAAGAGTATTATTTCGATACATATTGTGATTGAAAGCACAGAGGTCTTGGGTCGGACAGTCGATATTTGAAGCGATGTAAGGGCACAAAATCTCGCTAAACTTATCAGAAGAAAACATTGGTATAAGCTAAAAGGAAGGATCTATTAAATTTAATGTTCAAGTCCTCTCTATGAAGCGGGCTGGGATTTTTTTTATTGGAGTTAGCCGCACTTTCATCTTTTTTAGGTATAAATTCGCATCAATAATTAATTATGTATTTGGGATTTACAAGTTAGCTCTAAAATATTAGCTAATCCAATAAATTCGCTAAACGCTATTTCGTATCACGTAATTGACCAATAATATTAACTCTCAACAAAAACTTTATAATTAGATGTAGACAGCTATTGCGTGCAAAAAACCCATTATTTATAATATAAAATAGTCGTTAATCCTTCGTAAAATGTATAAATTTGCAAGCACATTTTTTATTCAGGTTTTAGAGCGTTATACCTAAAACTATATTCAAAATAAATTTAAACATTGTTTAAATGTACCTAGACTATGAATTTTTTTAATCTTTAAGGGGAATTACTTGTCAAATCCTGAAACTTTAAAGTGAAATAATGCTCATTAAAATGAAAGACACAGACACCTATGCAAAATATAAACAATTTCATGTATTAAGACGCATATGTAAATATGTAGATACTTTAACTCATATAACCGAATATTCATCAGTATAAATATTATAACACATAGTATAGTACTAAATTAAAGTATACGCCATTTTAATTTCATTGATTCTCCAAGCCTTATCAAAAAAAAATTAAAATTAAAATTTTCAACGCTTTAATATAATTCACGATTATAAAAAATGAATTATTAAAAAAATCGTATCTGTTGAGTTTTAAAAAAATTAAAATTTTCAACGCTTTAATATAATTCGCGATTATAAAAAATGAAAGATTAAAAAAATCTTATCTGTTGAGTTTTAAAAAAATTAAAATAAGAAAAATGCAAAATTATTGCGGTCCGTTGATCGAGTATTTAAAAAATAAAAATAAAAAACAGTTTTAACTAATTGCAATTTTGATTTTGGATAAATAAATATTAAACTACTTGAAAATTTTTGAAACTTTTAATAAAAATTCAGGTAAAATGAATTCACTTGAAGATCTGGTTTATATAACCTAAATTAAACTTTGTTAAAATGGATTATATCATTTATTTTATAACTTTTTATCATTGAGTTCGAGTTAAATGAGATTTAAAATTTTATATATCAATTTTTAATTAATAAACAATATCATAATTTAAGATTCCCGTTAATATTTTTTTAGTTGTATATTTAAGCCTTTCATTAAATTTTAAATAAATTTATTTTAAATATTCAGAAAATAAATTATTGATAAATGCAATATAATTATCGACTTTTTAAATCCTGATAATTTATCGAATATCTGGTCAGCTCTAAGTTTTTGGATTCTTCGTAACTACTTTTTGTAAATCCAAAGTTAAAATCGTTACTATATTATAATCTCTTAAAAATTAATAATTGCTTATTTATTAGAGCATAGACACTTAATTATGATTCTATTAGTTTTTATTGTAATAAAAACTGGATTAATTAATAAATTTTATTATTTTTTTTATATTAACATTCCATTTTTTATTAAAAGAGAGTCATATTTATTAAAAAATAAAAATAATTTTCAAATTATAATTTTCTTGTAAAAAATTTTTAAATTTACACTTATTATAAGACAATAGGGCATTTTTTAATCTGCTCAAAAAAACCAATTAAATACAAAAAAATATTTAATTCAGTTTTTTAATTAAAACTTTAGTATTTTGGAATAAAGTGAAATTATAAAAAATAAGAAAATGTAATTATTAATACGTTTATATTAAGTATTTAGTGTAAGTTAAAATATTAATACTGACTTTAATTTTTAATTTATATAAAATAAATTTATATCAAAATCGCTTTTTTTTTTTTTTTGGTATGAAAATTTCGTATATATTTTAAAATTTAAAATAAAAGATGTATTTAAAAAAATCATTTAATATCCTCAAAAGATAAAATCAAAAGTTTATATTTTAACAATAAAAATGAGATTAAACATTTTTTAATGATTAAATTAACATACTAAAATACCCTTATTTATCACAATATTTTTCACATAATCATTAATATTATAGATCTAAACAACTAGAGTTAATTTAAGAAATTATTTAGTATAATTATTTATATTAGCCAGTTTTTTTTATATAAATACTATCTTTTATCAATGACTGGAGATCACGTTTTAAAAAAAGTAAAACTCTAAACTCATATACTTTAATAAAATTATATAAAATTTCGAATAAAAAACATGATTATATTTAATTAGTTTAATTAAGAGTATATTTATTAATTTTTTAATAATTAAAAAAAAATTACTTGAGCTATTAAATTCCAAAAAATAATATTATTAATGCATTCACATCTACTTTTTTAAAAACTGCCAAGATTTTACAGGTAAAACTCGTTATTTGCGATCTTTTTTGAAAACAAATATAAGATTTCTGTCTCATTAAAGGTTTAAAGGAATCAAAAACACTATATTTACCGATAATACAAGAGTAAAAATTTGTATAAATTTAAATTCAGTACAATCCATATAAAATTTTTGTGAATAAATAGGGTTTCCTGTACTCTATTATTTATTATTTTAATATTAAATTAGTTCAATAATATTGTTTTTTAATTTTTTAAACGCCTTTTTTCTCAATTTTATTTATAAATATTTAAAAAAATACATGTATCCCAATTTTTGAGAAAATTTTATTCTATAAATATTTATATATGTCAAATTGCATTTAAATACGGTTTTTAATTAACTTTATAAATACAATTTTTTTTTTATTAAATTTCAGGTTTAAAATGATTAATATTAATTGGAGTATTTATAGATTAATTTGATAGTAAAGAATTGTTTTATAAATTTTGATAAATATTTTGTGAAAATTAAAAAACTGATACCATATCCTTGATTTTTTTGAACTGTAAATTTATTAATATAATAATTTAATCTATAATTTTTTTCGGAAGTAATAACTATCTTTTTCTATTTTCTATTTTATACTTTATTACTGATTATTTGATAAATTGTAAAGATTTTCTGGTAATGCTATAAATATACACGCATTTTGAAATATTAATTCTGATTATCATACTTGTTTAATATTATTTAAATAATAAATTTATTTTATATAGTTTAAAAAATGTACTAAATTTTAATTTCTAAGTTTTAAAAATACCTATAAATAATTAATTTTCATGCATTCAATTTTTATTACAGCTAATAATATTTAAAATATGATAGTATGTTCTTATTTTAAAACTCAGAAAAATATTAAAGCAATTAAATAACATTTTTAATAATTTATAATTGATTTAAATCATTATTTAGGATTTAATTTAACTATTTACTAAATTAAATTTATAAAAATATGTAAGATAATTCAATCGCTTATTAATAACAACATACGACTTTATAAAACATTTTATTATTTTTTATATAATAAATAATAGATTGGAATATTTTAGAAAAAATTAAAAAAAATAATATGTTGGATTTAATGTAAATAAATATATATTTGTAGTATATTTTGAGTATAATAAAGCTAAGTTTATATTAAATGTAGGGTTTTAAGATAAATATTTGATATTTATAATTAATTTGAGTGAAAGAAATGAAATTTTTAAAGAATCTAAAATTTTATATTTTAAGTATCGCATTATCTAAGCTTCTAAAAATATTCAAGATCTTAGATAAAATAGATTAAAGCTTTTAGATTCTCTTGAAATTTATTTGTATCAAAAATGTATACTTATTTTTTTATCTATTGAAAATAAATTTAAACTAATAAATAGAATATATAATTTGCTCATATTAATTTTTCTGAGATTATTTTATTACTATAACTAATAGAACCCTTTTATAAATATTTTTACAAAAAATAGTTTCAAATCAATTTAAATTTCGCATATGATTTTTTCTATTGAATGTCCAAAAATTTCAATAGTTTTTAACTAAAATATACTGTTTAAATTTCATTGTGATTTATTTTTTGTTTTGAAAATTTATTCATCGTTGTTTTGTTTACATATATCCAGAGAAATTTTCATATTTAAAATCTAATTATTAAAAAAAATTTTTTAATTCATAAATAATTCATTTCAAATATGAGACTCTTTATCAAGGATCAAATTTATGGTGTAAGGTGTTACAGTGTACAAAATCACTTATGTAATAAGTTTTCAATGAGCAAAATCATTTCTTTTTTTAACAAATAAAAAATTCATAATTAAAAGAATAAATACAAAAAACGAAATGACTTTTTAAAACCACCAATAATATTTACAATTTATATTGACAAGAAAATAAATTTTACATGCTATATTGATCAAATCAATAAAATTAAACGCAAAAAAGTTCTCTCTTCATTCAGAATCCCCCAAATGTACTGTCTTTTTTTTTAATTAGCAATAGAATCAATATACGAATAATATATTCAAATGTAAATATATTAAGCTAATTTTCTATTAGATATATAATTAACTGAAATATATTTAAAAGAGCTGGTTGAGAGAATAAAAAAAATTATACTTGAAAGTTATAATTATAATTATAATAATTTATTTAATATTTTGCAGATATATATTAATTATAATTATACCCATACATATCTATATACATCTCGGTCAACTTAGATTAAAATTTCATCTCTTATAATCATCATATTACTTCATCTGTAGATAAAATGAATGTTTACTCGCTTTTTTTTACAAACGATTATGTATGTATAAACAGTTAATTTGGCAATATAATTAAATCATAATTTTTTTTACCATTATTAATAAGTTAGTTATTATATAAACTATTAAATATATTTTAGCAATTTAAAAATTTATAAAGTTACTTTATTGATCTTGAATTTTTAGATTTGATATTCGAACTGTATTTGAAAATATAGAAATTTTCATAAAAAAAGGGCAAAAGTTAAGCTAGTTATACCTTTTTAAAATTTTATAATTCGAAATTAAGCGAGTTAATATGAAATATTTTACTAATAAGAGTATAAAAAAAGGATGATAAATTAATATTTTTCGTCATATATTTATAAAAACTGATATAATTGATATTAAGTTTCAGAGAACTGTTTTTGTTTACTAAATTTAAAATAATGTTTTTAGAAAATTAGATAAATTCAATAATAATAAATTTAAATCATATTACATAAAATTTTAATTTAATAGAATATTTTAAGTATCAAAGTATAAACAATTAATTTATGTACTAGATCAGAATATATTTATTATTGTTTTTTATAAAGTTGTATATATATATATATATATATATATATAATATTTTATATAAATAATACCCAAAAATATCCATGAAAATATTTTACTAAAAATAAATTTCATATGATAAAAATTGGCTATTCATTAATATTATTAAAACTTATGTCATAAATAATAATAATCAATTCTTTTGGCTTATGATAACTAATTAGCTGCCGTTTAATTTAGACGTATTTTCAGATATTTATAAAAAATATAATTTGTATTTAAGGAAAATAAAAACAAATAAAAAAAAAAAACTAAATTGCGATAAAGCAGTTAAAAAATTTCAAGAAATTAAGATAGAATTAAATAATTCAATATGAATCAAAATCAAAATCATAATTTATTTGAAATTTAATTTTGATTTGTACTATTATGGCAAATTTTTTCAATAAATTTCAATATATTAAATTTGAAGTTATAATTATTCAGTAATCTATTTCAGTCAAGGATTTTTTCAATAAATATTTATTAATTATAACATTTTTTCTCATTAAAAAGTTGATTGATAAATACTGATTTAAACTTGTACAGAGGATTAATATAATTGGGTAATTCTATTTGAGCAGAGCGCTTTTTTTCGCTTTAATATTATTTGGTAAACTAAAAAGGAATTTAAATTAGGAGATGTAGTTCTAAACGAAGTAAGCTGCTTTATTACAGCTTATAATTACTGAATCGACTATTTTTAAGTTAAATTTGTTATTGGTAGAATTGGGAAGATATTTTAATTTTTCTATTAATATATCTTATTTTTAAATAGTTATTTGCTAAAAAAAAAAAGCTAGATTTTATTTGCTGGGTAATAAATTAAATATGAGATTTCATATACTTTAACTATTTATGGAAAGAATTTCTCTCTTTATAAAGAATCTCCAAATTTAACTATTTATACAATTTTATTTGAATTTTTATTTGACAAAAAAAAGAATATATTTTTATGTGTAGTAGTATATTATGAAATTTTATTCACTGTAAATATTTACAAGTATAAATTTTTATCTTTTGTAAAGAGTATCCCATATGGTAAGCTATTTCGAAGAGTGGGAATTTTTCTAATAGAGCTTTACTTGATGTTGATTTTATGTTTATTCACAAATTCACAAATTAATTAGGAATTTATATCAATTAAATCATCTGATACAGTCAAAATTATTTATTTCATTCTATCAAATAGATGAACTGGTAAAAAAAAAAAGGTCTGCACTAAAAAAAGAATTTCCTGTGTATATGTACAATTAAATAAATAATTATTCTAATCTACAAGTGGTAACCAAATGATGGTAATTTTTTTTTTTAGAGCGAACCAAAATACAGCAAGCTAATCAAAAATCAATTGTAGTTTGTAATGTTTGACTTTACAATTTACTTTGTGTTTTAGTTGTAAAATGGTTCAGATATATGAAGAAACCCAATTTACTCAATTTTTATCATATCTTTTATCAATTACGATATTATATTGCAGCAATTTTGATAGCATAAGATTATGAAATATCAAGTGTTTTAGTTGCATAATATTTTGACAGATAAAAATTTAGCAATTAGATAGTGTAAATATAATCAGTTAAATGAATGGATATATGATCTTTTAGAAATTTTACAAAAAAAAAACGAGCGCTACTATGATACGATGGTAAGCTATTTAACCCATTAGTGTCCAATGCTATTAAAAAAATCGACTATATTGATCCGTTTATGGCTTATAAGTAAATTTGCTATTTATTGTGATAATAGAATAGGCTACTATTTATTAAGGTCTCAGAATTAAAGCATTTTTATTGAATAATTTCAGATTTATTTAGCAGTTCAAAAATAGTCTACCGCCATTGAAAGATCTAAAAGATACTATTATCATATAATCTAATTTATGTTAATTAGATAAATTTGCATACTAGAAGATTCTTAGATGAGCTGAGCGCAAATTTTTCTGGGTACTTAACTTGCTAATGCGAATTAGAAAAAAAAAAAAAAAACATCATCTTTATTTTTAGCTTATTTAGTCTTATTTTCTAATCGCATTTAATAATAAAAGTGGATCTTATAGTAGGGGGGTATTTATATAGAGGGAGATATTCTATTCAAATGGATATTCAATAAATGTTATATGGAGGATTCTTAGGGCGAGAGGACCTATTTTTTTTTTTTTCGCAGGAATTGATATTTTCTAATAATAAATAGGTGAAAAGTATTAATAATATATTAAACCTATTTGATAACATATTCTAATTATATTCAAATTTCATTTAAAATTAGAAGTGTAGATAAAAACTCATTAGAAAAAATTCAAGCTATTAAAAATAGTCATCCACATTTAAAAAGCTCGTTATGATATCATACGAACTTTAAATTACAAAAAAAAAAAAAAAAAAGAGCTTGACTTTATAAAAATTGAATATTTTGGCTCAATTTTTTCTAATTAACTATTAATAGCTGAGGCAACATTTGACAAATCATAATTCCAACCAAATAGAGCGGAATATTTACTTCTTGAGATGTTCATAGCCAGGTATGTAAAAGAGCTTGATGGTATACTTATTCATTTGTTTATTTTTTTATATAGGGAATTGGGTATATATAATGTATAGCGCGAGTGTATTTAAGGACGCTATAAAAAAAAAGGTAATGTTTTTTTTATCCCAAAGGCGGAAATAGTTAAAACCTAGTTTATTTTTAGAACAAAAATCAAAATTTAATAAAAATATAAACATAATCATTAGCAATCTATAAATAATTAAGAGTATAAAGTCAAAAAAAAAAATCGGGAAAATGGATGTTTTGAGTACAGGGCGATCGTCAGATAAATCGTTGAATGGTAATTAGAATTTCAATTGTGGGATATGAGAGGTCTTGATGGGTAGATAGTAACGTACTATTTAAGCTTACCTTTATTTATAGATTGACAAGAGAAAAAAAAGAGCCATGTAATCACACAATATTTGAGGTACATTAGGAGGAAGCGTTGCTACTTTTTATTGTTTATTTTAGCAATATTATTATATCATTTATCAGTAAATTAGTAGTATCAGGGTAAATAGCTTGTAGGATGATTATATTAATTAACAAATAAACTAAATTTGAGCTATGGTATGCATTACAAACATCGTAAATCAGTTTTATTGCTATATAATAAATATTTGAAAGAGTAAAATGAAGCAATTTATAGAAGTAAAATTGGGGGTTTTTTTAGAGAGAGAATGAGGATATATTAATATAAAGAAGATGTGATAATCTGGTTATAAAGCGGGCGAGATTCTAAAGAGACTGATTTTTTTTTGTATAATGTGCCAAGTATTTTACATTGATTTCGCGAGGTCAAAAAATATAGTGATTTTGGGCGCAGCATTTACAAATCCACACAAGTTCATTGTGGTTGAGTATGCATAGTTCTTGGGCATATAATAAACCAAATGCTTAAATTAGAACTGTACAGTATTATGTAAAATAATTAGTGTATGTAAGCGCATGCATTGCTGCTTTTAGGCTATACAAAAATTGGAAGATCTTCTGTGGCTATTAAAAGTTTTGCTTATGAGTCAGGGCCTTACCGGTTCGAGAAAATTGGGAGCATGGGGAATAAGTTATTCAAGTCTACAAATTTTTTAGATCAGAATTTTTTTATAAAATTATTTGCAGGAGCAAGAAGGTATAATTTAAGCGCTGGTAAGGAAAAAGCCAGCTAAACTAAAAGTATTTTCTGTTCAAAAGGGAGTACAGAGAGATTCTGATGAGAGGGAAAGACCAGCGTTTAAAAATAAACGAATAAGATGGGGGTAAAAAAAAAAAAAGAAGGAAATATTGGCAGGACGATCAAGCTGTAAAGTGTATATTGTGTCGTATATATGTATTATTATAAAAAAAAATTAGATTTTACGATAAATAATTATAGGTATGAATTGCAGATAATTTTAGAAATGCGGGTGTACAGATGGATTATGATTATAAAAATTCGGGAAATATTCAAAATACTTTAAATGATGAAATGGATAGAAAGAGCAAGGATAGAATAAAAGTACAAAGATATGGAGGTTTTTGGAGTTGGTTAATATAATATACAATGATTTTTTTTGATAAATGAGATTGTAAACTACTTTGTATAGTTTCAAAATACAACTTTTAAGCAGATATATTTGGGGTAGGATAATAGCTGTAAATTTTTTTTATGAAAATTATTGACAAGTTGGTTGGCGAATTTGTGGGGACTTTTTTTTTTCTTCAAGCATACTCTTTTTTTAGATGTATTATTAAACAAAAAAAAAAAAGGGATTGAGTTTCATATTTTAGAGTTGGAGTATTGAGCATATACATAATTTTCAATTCGGAAGAAATAGTATAGATTATAGACCAGTCAATGGGATGAGCGTAGTCTTTGGGATTGCCTGTGAATTTACATGCCAAGTTTTAATTGCTTTTTAAACGAGTGTTATAGTTGTTGTAGTTAGCTTTAAAATATTGTACGCAATTGAGACGAAGCGAAGTGGCTTGCTACTCCTTTTCGAATAAATTATTTAGGTTTCCACTAAGGCGAAGGATTGATTAAAAATAAATAATTATGGAGATTTGGTGTACTGAGTTATTTGAAAAGTTATTTTGCTAGGTATAATGGTTGTGGCCAATGTATGTATATTAATAATTTGTATTTTTTAACCCTTTCAGGGGCGGTTGGCCTTTTTTGAACTACCAAAATTATCCAACCATATGACAGAATGATAAATAAATATAAGATAGTAACAAATTACTGGCCGATAAATTATATATATCCAATAACTAATAAATATAACATGGCTTATCCAATCACAATTTTTAAAAAAGTTTAAGAGTGCTTGCCCCGGAAAGGGTTAAAGTAATGTTTGTAATTTAAAAAAAAAAGGCAGTAGGGCCTAGTAAGATTGAGCGATTGAATTTGTTTATTTTTTAGTTGGGCGATAGAAAACTGTTACTAGACAGATTAGCCTTTTAGTTATTTGATTTTATTGATATAATGATGATGCCATTTGGGTTTTTAGCAAATTAGGAGCAGTTTATTGAAGTGCTATTGGAGTAGGCTCAGGAAATAGTCATCGACAAATAATTAACAGTAAGTGTATTTATAGCTATTGACACCATTGGCGCAGTATATAGCTCAGAAGGGAAGGTGTTCATGAGCAGTGTGTAACGATTAGCTAATAAATGAAAACATAACTAATCAATAATAACGAAAGAGGCAAATGAGCAGCATAGTTGATGAGTTTCGATATTTCAGCAGAATTTGGTTGGATGATTGTCTATGTGAGTATAAGAACCTCGATTTACATAAATTGGTAAAAACAAAAACAGTCTAATAAGCTTATAGGCATACAGGCTTTAGATAGGTAAAGTTATTGCGCATACAAAATATCGTAGGCCAATAATCTATACATTTCCGCAGGTAAAATTGGATAGGCTAATATTTTAACGGGTAGAAAGAGTGCGTATTTTTTTTTTGATATAGCAGAAAAAAGGTTTGGGTAATAAAGGTAGCTGAAGAAGGTCGCAATAATAAAAAATAAGCAGCAAATGCAGCTGGAGTCTCTTATTTACTGACCCCCTCCAGGCTACACAACCTTGATTAATTTCCCTAGAAGATCATTAGTTCAAATAGCGCTCAGCAATTGGCTACAGACAGCTTAATCCCTAAAAATCTAAAAAAAAGAACATGCAAATTAAAGAGTATTAGCTTAATTATTATCGACATTCACTTATGGTTTATTCCGCTAATTAGTTTTTTTTTTTTTTTTGATTTGGATTTGAGGGTTAGTGCGCAATTGGCAATATGGGCTTTAAAGCTAGCAAGTGTGTGAGCGAGTTGCTAAAAGATAGCTCCAAGTTGGTTAAAACCCATAATTTTCAGCGATATTTGTTGAGCAAGGTTTTAGCTAATTGATTTGCGGGCAAAAAAAGCGAGGTGCAAAGGGGAGGGGAGCACTGGCGCCTTTATATTTTGCAGTATAACAATAAATCGGAGTGGGTGATAGGTCAGACAAAAATAGAAACAGATTAGCCAATAGGAGGTCGTGTGAAGTGATCAGTCAGGATCACATATTACAAAAAAAAAAGCGCTGAAAAAAAAGCGAAAATCTTAAAATCCAAAATTTAGCAAAACTCCGGAGACTATACAAATCGAATCGGGCCAATAAAATGAGCAATTAATTGGTGATGCTTGTCGGAATGGGAAAGATGTATGACATGGATTATATAAAAGCGGGAATTAAAAGTATTAATTATGACCAAAACTGGCATATGGTGCATTTATTGAGTGGCCGCCAGCGCGGAGTTTGTCTTCTCATTACATAACTGAGTGTTTGGCCGACGCTGCCAACCTGTTAATAAGATTGAGGAAAATATTGCCATGCTTAAAATCGTCGAATAGGGCGGGCTGGTTCTTGTTTTTTAGCTTCTAGCAATTAGCTCACTAGCTTCAACAACGCCTGCAACCCGCTCATTTGCCATACTTTGACACCCGCTCATTTGCCTGCTTTCGACAACATCTCATTTGCCATATTTTGACAACTGTTCAAGCCAAGCGTATTTGCTAGAGCAGCTGTATCGGCAAAAAGTGTTTTGAGAGACAAGTTTCGCCTTCAAGCCAATTCGGCAGTTAGCCCGCTTTTCCCGCAAATATAGCAATCTCGTCAGCTCGCCAATAAGTTTTGGCGCCAATACCCGCCCCTCCGCCAGCTACACAGAATTTACCGCCAATATCCGGGCCAATTTGTGTACGGCTGG
>LSSN01001631.1:0-12783 GCA_001970855.1 Smittium culicis
ATACTTTTTATTATTGTATAAATAAATTTTTCGTGAAAAAAAAATAAGATATGTAAAATTTTCAATTAGGTTTAATTATGTGCAAGTAATTGATAAAATATAAATAAAAAAATATGCAGAATCTGCATTCTGTCTCCTAGAGCTAAAATTCGAAGATTTAGATTAGATAATAATATGGATTCAAGTAAATCAACGAGGCTCAATTGAATTATTGCACTTAATTTTAAAAAAGAAATATATATATTAGAAAACAGCTTCGATACACACAGCACAATAACACAAAATAGAAAAAGTAAAAACAATAGCTTTATTTGTCATTAATATACAATGACATACATCCTTTGAGGTTGCATGCGAAAAGCTGAGATACTATACTGTAAAATATTGGTTTCAAGTTAAATAGGTTTATATGTAGTTACTACCATATTAAAATAAAAAATAAAAATCAGATGCTATTTTGGAGAGTATTAATATATATCCTCGTTTAACTATATTGAGTTGACTCGCTCCTAATAAGAATCTTATATATAGGAGTTTATTTCTAGAATCTGAATTTTATACATTACTAGTATTTTACTTTTAGCTTTTCTTTTGGTTTTAAACTTTATTTGAGAATACAATCAAATTCAATTGATTGTGGGGATAATTGTTATATTAAAATTTATTGAGAAATAAAATTTCAAAAAAAAAACAGCTACGTTTCGTTTAAAATTCCTCATCATTTATCATCACACCCCTATTTTATTCAAATTTATACTTATTATATTCCTTTGAATAGTGAAACTTTTTTCTCAGGTTATTTTATGATACGAAATGATTTAGATTATTTATGTTGAAATAAATCTTCCTAATAAAAAAAAGATTTAGATTTAATAACTGACTTTATCAGGTGATTTATTTTTTAGATTTTTTTAATTAATTTATAAATAAAAGTAAGACTGATAAGATTGAAATTTTTAGTAGTTAAAGTTTGTAACACAGAAACGATTTTCGATATGTAACAACTTATCTCAGCTTTCAAAATAAATTACATTTAAGGGATGTTTATAAGTAATTTAAACACCTTTTCTTAGATGTTTTATTTGTGATTTTTGACTAGATAAAAACATTGGATGAATCATGAATTATATAAGATGTTATTTATATATTGACTTTAAAAATAAAAGTCTAGATGAAATTAGTAGAAATTTTATTACGATAAAATAATATTATCAAATTAATCTTCGATATTGATGTTTTTTTTTCTTTCTCTCGTTCACTTGAAGTGTGTATTTTCAGGTTTATTTGCTGATTATTAATTTCCTATAATTTTTTTCCGATCTTATAGCGAATATTTTGAAAGGAATAGATTATATTATTATTTAGGTGATATTTTATTGTGTAATTTCACTTTTTTTATTTTCGAAAAATCAAATTGGGGATTAAGGGGTAAAGATGAAAAAAGTATATTTTGAGGAGTTTTCGAATATAAATTATAAATAATTCATTTAATAAAGCATTTTTCATAATATCTTAATACAAACTAAAATATGTATTTCAATAGCATTTTAATAAAAAGTTTCTATAAAATTTCTAAACTAAACCGAAAGTTTATAAAAATAATAAGATTAAGAATCTGAAAACCGTACACATAGAATGAAATTTGGTATTTTACTTAATTTTAATGATTATTTATTAGTTTCCTTTCAGCCTTGTTAATTGAATGAAATTGGATCATTATCAAGTTAATATAGTTCATTTAAATCTTAAATTAACATACCTCATCAGACATTTATTTTATTTAAGCAGCTGGCTAACTAAAACTAAATTGATTAATATCAGTTTAATATTGCTTAAAAAAATGCACGAGTTAAAAAAATTTTATACACTTTTTCAAATTTTTATTATTAAAAATAAATAGGTATAGGGCTTGACTTAGATATTGATTTATTTGGCTTCTTTCGAGATTTGAAAAAAACCGAAACTCCAAAAAGCCAAAGTTCGCATAATGCCAATAATTTTCTGAACAGCTCTCAGCAAGCAAATTCCAGCCCAGTAATGACGCTGAATAAAGTTATGAGGTTCAAATCTGTCAAGATAACTGAAACAATGTTTGAGAATATCCCCAATTCAAGTAAAACGCTCAAGACATCAATACTAAACAGCCCGATATCAAGTAACGCATATAACTCAGAAAAAACCAAAGCAAAAGGTATTAAAACAAAAATTAAAAAAAACCATTTTTGCCTCGAACTAACTAAGCGTTTTACAATATATGGCAACTAAATAATAAATTATAACATTTAAATCGAGAATAAGAAAAATCGTGAATTATTCCTAATACATGGTTTCTTTTACCCCTATAGATGATAACCTAGAGTATCGTAACTCCATAGAGTGTTCAATATGCTTTGAGGGTATGTACGTTGGCGATCATTTTAGAGTAATACCATGTTTTCATAAATTCCACCAAAAATGCTTGGAGAACTGGCTAACAACGGTTTCGAAACAGTGTCCAATTTGTCATTTAGATTTAAGTGTTGATTCTCTGAGGGTAGCTTAAAATAAGAATTTCTGAGAAAAATACCGACTAAAGTCCCGGACACCATAGCTCCATAGCTCCATTGATTATCGCCATTATCTCTTTTAACCACAGGTTTTTCGAGCTATTAATTTTATTTTCTTTGATTTCTTAGTCTGATTTTTTCTTCACAGTTTTTTATTACAATTCAAATTATTAATAAGATATCTGCATCATTCTAAAAACTATTGAAGAGTGAAGAAATATGATGTTTTTGCACGTACTTCATTAGGATAAGAAAATTATTTATCCATAAGCTTGATTAATTTTGGCAGGCTTTTTCTATTCTAACAATTGTAAACTGTTCGAGGGACCAAAGGTCTTCTCAATGATTTGTGGCGGGCCTTTCAGTCCGCATTTCACTTTTATTTGTAGATATAAATAAAGTTTGATAAGTGAATTAAGATATAAAATATGAGAATATAAAATGAACCCATTAAACCCTTAAAACCATTAGCAAGTTCTAAATATAGCAAATAAAGAACGATGCATTTTTGATTTGAGATGAGGAGGGCGGGTTCGATCATTTTCGGGACTTCGGTCCCTCAAACAGACTACAACTATTTTTCGCAATCGCTCAAAACGGCATTTTTTGCTCTTCGGTACCAAAGTTCTCTCAATTATCGGTGTGGTTGTCGTTCTGAAAATTGCTGAGGTAGAGCTGTACACTATTTCATTATTTGGTTTGAAGTAATACTTTTTAAAAGTATTTTCGGTTTTCCAATCAGCTTTTGCATCAAATCTTTTTATCTTACGCCCGATTTAAATGCTTTTGTAACAGAAACTGCTCTGGTGCTATGTGCACTATTTATAGATCCTAAGAGCTGCATTGTTGATTTTATTAATCTGGATATGGTTTCATTTGAATTAGGCTTTACTTTTGGCTAAGTAATGAAAAACATAGTGTTTTCGAATTTCCCAGTAGCAAGTTCTTTTGTCAAACCAAAGTATTTTTCAAGAGTTCTTATTGGGCATATAGTAGGATCTTCGTTGTATGGGCTTAGCCATATCGATTTTGATCCTTTACCTTTATGCTTTGAACAGTGTAATAGCAGCACATCATTTTTTCCTTTAATTATTTCAGACCTCATTATCCCTTGAATTTCGCTTCGAAGTCTCCATGAAGTTGAAAGCGCCAATAACATAACATAACATACTTTTTAGCTAGCTTTAACAGTGGAATTTTATTGTTTTCTCCCCATGACTTTAAGACTTCTAGCATTGAACTTACATCCCAAATTGGGGGGTTTAATGGGCGATATGGAATGCTATTTTTTAGCACTACTAGAAGCATATTAATTCTCCTATTCGTTGTTATAGGATTTTTGGTTGGATTATTGTAAAACACCTGTCTGAAACCGATGTAGCATATATTGAGATAGGCTAAGCTAAAAGTTTAAGCGATGCAAGGAAATTTTCTAGGTTAGCTGATTTGTATTTTTTGGGGTCTATTCCTTTGCTGATAGACCACTCGCAATATTTTTTCCATCCTAATACGTATTTTCTTTCTTTTATTTGGCTTAATATCGTCAGATATCAACTTTTCTGCTTGCTCATATAATTTGACGCCTGTGACCCCTACACTTTCCAAGCGCACGTTCCCTACTGTGAGTGGGCTGATTTCAGTATTAATTGCTCGCAGCTAGTTACATTTATTAGTACTGAATATTATGGCTGGATTTTCAAATTGAGATTTATTAATTTCAGCTTTATTTTCTCTAAAATAACCCGCCTGAGTGTCAGTAAAATTAAAATTGGAGGGGGGTTCGCATATGCTCCTGTTTTGGGCCATGGGTGAAGAAGAGCGTCTGTTCCCAGAGATTGTGGATCTGGTGACTGGGAATAATATCTCGGCAGCTGGTGGTTTATCACTGATGCAAATAAGTCTATTTTCAATGGGCCCCACAGTTTGTTTACTAAGCTGAACAAGCGCTTGGTCATCATCCATTCCCAAGGTGTGTACGCATTCCGTGAATAACAGTTTGCCTAAATTTTGGTTCCTCCCGCTATGTGCGTAATATTTGGCAGTGTTTTTTTGGGAAATGTTATATTTCGCCACTCCTTAGCTAACCCGAGGAGCTTCCTTTTTGATATTGTACTCCCGTTCTGATATACTTCCTTTGTGGTGATATTTTCTGTCTGCATGCGGACTTCTTGGTTCTACCAGTAAGTCAAATGCAGTATTAGGGCATGGAGAAGAGTGTAAGCCTCTTTGTAATTCGACGATTCTGGCCTCATTCTTGAACCTCAAGTTCCCTCTAGAGTCATAATGCCATCGTTATACTATCATCCAGCCCCAGGAAAATCCGTTGTTGCAGAATCGGGAGATTTTGGGCTCACCGGTTTCAGCATCATTGGGGAGCTGTTACATGCATTTATCTGCTCTTTCCTCGAAATCAAGTCTTGTATGATGTTTTCCGATAGTTGACAAGGATAGTCGTACTGATAGTGTGATTTTTTTAGTTTTTTTGAGATATCCATCTGGAGATCTCGGGTTTTTATCGCAGCTGGTCCTATGGCAGTTGCTCCTGCGGAGAACAGCCCATTTATTCTCATATTCTGACTTGTTTTGATCGACCAGTGGCGTGCCCCGCGAACTTCCCGGCAGATTTTTTTCGTTTTTTCTTGAGTTAGCTGAATGGCCATCTTACCTGTGTTGAATAGAAACCTCAGAAATGCTTAAGAATTATTGGGAGTTGTTACCGATTTTTCGGTTCTGATTGTGTACCCTAAATTATCTTAGCGTTTTCGGATAATTTTTCTGTATTGGAGGCACTCTGCCGCAGATGTACCCAGAATATCTACGTCTTCAATTTAAAATATAAGACGAATTCCTATCACTATTAGCAGTTCGATGGCTGCTTTCATTATCTTTGAAAGCGCTCAAGTTTCAGTCATTAGTCCAAATTTTAGCGACAGGAATTCGTACACCACATTTTGGCGCATGAATTTGCACATTTTTGTGGTCTCGAGGTTGAGTGGTATGTAGTGATAGACTGATTTTAGGTCCAATTTTGCGATGTAGCTCCCGGTAATTATTCATTCTCTTAAAGACCTCACATCTTCTATTTTGAAGCTTTCTTTTATTATGATTTTTTTTATATAAGCCATGTTTAGTACAAGTCGTATTTCCTTGTCTCTTCTTTTTCAAATATCGGTGACACAAAGGTTGTGTCTGAGAAATTTTCTTTTTGAATAGTTCCAAGTATTTCGTATTCTTACACCATGAAGCTTATGTTCATAATGTGGGCCACTGGTAGGCAGTACTTTTTTATGAAGTATGGGTGTTGGCTTTTGGTAATATGAAATTTTGTACCCATTTCTGAGAATTTCGATCACCTAAGGAATTTTCACGTATTTTACCCATTTTTTGAGGCGCTTTGAAAGGTTGTGGGGCAATCGGAATTCTTGCTATGCTGAAATTGGATCTATTATTTTTAATGGTAAAGCAAGTGATTTCTTTTTCACCATAAATTTTTTGTGTTGGACTGGAGTCGAGTATCGAAGCTCTGTTTGTCACAGTCCAAGTTTTTTTGGAGCTTAGAGATTCTTCTACATTCTGTTCTGAAACCCCCGGGAGATTTTATGAAGGTTTTTGAGTTTCTTTTTGTTTTTTTGGTGGGGCTATAGCCAAATACGTTGCTTTAATGTTGATTATAGCTACTTTCAGAATATTTAATATTCGATTTAGAGCTTCCATTCCGTTATTTCTGACAATTAAATATGTTTTCGAAGCTTTCAAAGTATCCGAAGTTGTTTTGGTACAGTTGGTACAGTTGGTACAGTTGGTACAGTTGGTACAGTTTCCTGGAGTAATTTGTTCCCGTTTTGTTGGAGAGAGCTATTTTTGATCAGAATATGATGTCTTTCATCCTGACTGAATTTATCAATGCGTCCAATAACATCTTTAGAGAAGAGGAACAAGAATTCGGGGCTAGTAGATTCGGGCACTGAGACTACGATATCTTTATCATATCCCACGGCTTGGGAGATACACACGCATCTGGTATTCCTCCATTTATGGGCGTATCTGAACCCGAGTCTGACAAGATCTTGGGAGCTTGAATATATCGCTTAAAGAAATGTTTTAGTTTCGGATTCGGTCGGATTGTCGATTTGGCTGAAATCTCTTGACATATCTTCAATAAGAAAGCCGATTCTTGCAAGGTCCAAGCTTTGCTGTTCTGCTTCTGACAGCAACTTGTCTTCTTTCGAAGCTTGAATGTTGAGCTTGACGTTTTTGTTAACTTTATTGCTTTTGAAGTGTCCTCCACTGGGTGCAGGGTGCCTGTTTTTGATCGCTGAGATAAACTGTGTGGAAAGCTTGTTTTCATAGTTGTGTCTTGATACCTATCCATGGGTATCAGGGATGAGATACCATTTTCCTTGCTTATAGGACACAGATTCGATGTTTTATATTCTTTCCACCGGGGCAGCTTCACCACCGCAAGCAGCGTTACCAGCGTCTTTACATCGACTAAGAGATGCTACAAGTTCTTTAATTTCTAGCTGAAGAGCCGAAATACTCTGTTCTGATTGTTGTTTTTCATCGCTAATTTTTATTTTTTAAATTTAAAGGGCTTAAATAATTATTTAGCGCCAATGCGGCTTTATAAATATCTAATTCTCCCAGGGGTTTATAGGGTTCCTTTTATATTACATCTTATTTTACACCTTAATTCACTTATCAAACTCTATTTATATCATTCAATAAAAGTAAAATGCAGCCTGAAAGGCCTGCCACAAACCATTGAGAGAACCATCGGTCACTCGAACAGTTTTGACTGTTCGAACGAATGTGAAAAATAGTGGAAATTAGTTGCTAGTTAGTTACAAAATAACACAGGATAATTCAAATTTTCAGTATTTTATATTTCATATATAAATACATATTTCTAAAATACTTTACTTACAAATAGAGAAAAAAGGGAATGAAAAAATTCATTTAACCTTTTCAGGGGAAGTTGGCTTTTTTTTAGCTACCAAAAATATCCAACAAAATGAAAATATGATAAATCGTTGAAAAATTAAAAATTTTTATTGGCTAACCTCTAAATCACATCCAATAATAAATAAATTTTATTTGGCACATCCAATTATATTATTTATAATTGTATAAGAGTATTGGCCCCGGAAAGAGTTAAACCTTTCACGAGCGGTATGCTGTTTTTGGACCACCAAATATATTCAATAGCGTTCAATTAAAACGCTTTAATTCTGAGACTTAAAAAATATTAAAATATTTTAAAATTAAAACAAATAATAAACTTGCTAATAAACCATAAACGAGTCATAAGATTGATTTTTTAAAGAGTGTTTATTGGGAAAGGGTTAAAAGAAACAAATGATTTTTCTCATTAGTTAAAGCAATTCCTGATGTGTACCTTTCGGTTGGTAGATTGATCACATTTCCCTTTAGGTACGCAGCCGGTAGACCGGCAGAGGAATAAATTAGTATTAGAATATTAGTTTTTTTACGCCTTGCACCAACTGTACTTTTTTTTTTCTAATTTATTTTACCGCATAGTTTCTTTTATTGATAATTCCAATAAAATCCCGAGATTTAACAAAAGTTTCCCATTGGTCATTGATTCTTTATGTTATTTTAGTAACTTATACACTTATCACGTTAAAATGACTCCATTATAAAGAATCACCCAATATAATATAATTCTTTTTGCTCATAGTTACTTTTATCTAACATATCACAATGAAATCTATTAGACTGTTTATCACATTATGAATAAAAACTAAAGAATATAATATAAATTTAGAGTTATTATTAGTGCTTTTTTTATATTTAAATATGATATAAGTCTAATTATAAATAGTAATAGAATACCTCAAGTGCCTGAGCAATGTGCAAAGATTAACATGGTATTATCGTTTAAATATATTTTATATAATAATTTTATGCCTAATTCATATTAATATGTTAGTAGAAAAAATAAAGAGGCGATTTTCTATCTAAATTTTTTGATTCTGTTATTTAATCCTTTCCCGTCCAACATTCTTTAAAAAAGCGAATTTATTGATTCGCTAGTCATTTACAAGAAATTTCATTATTTGCTTTTATTTATCATTATACCAATGTTTCTTTAGGTCTTGGAATTAATCCATTTTCATTGAATGCAGTTGGCTATATTTAGTGGTCCAAAAATAGTCTATCGCGCGGGAGAGGGCTAAAGATGTTACTTTTAATAACATAAAGATATAAAATAGTGTTGATATATTTAATCTCTTAACTTAGATTAAATTATTTTTTAACATTTTTTTATGAGAACTTTATTCAAGTATAGTAAAAACACTACAATAAGTTAGAACTTATTGTATATTTCAAGGGTTTTTTTATTGTTTGTATGATCTGCGATTTTCATAATTAAAAATGATACAAACTTTAAACCTTAAAACTTTAAAGTTATTTTACTAGAAAAAGTTACTCAGTAATCTCACTGAATTGGAAAAAAAGAAATTTGGCTCTTTTGAGTCAAATTCTTTCTAAAATGGAAATTTGCCAGCTCAGAATTAGAGTTTTTTATTTTATGTAGTTAAAAATTTTCCTGCCAATAAAGTTTCACCCTTGAAACATTACAATTTTAAAATATTTCGGCAGAACCACTTATGGATATTGATGACCAATAGTTCGCACCCAGGAATTATTCATTTATCGTTTTCCTGTCCTACATATTTATAAAAAAATCAACTTTTTTAATCTAGTATGATTTATAAAATAATTTGTTATCTGTTGATATAATAAAATTACCAATAAACGATTGAATCTAGAAAATATTTTATTTTTGTGTAATGCAGTTGGCTATTCTTGATAAAATAAATATTTTCTACAGACTAGGAAAGAGTTTAGAGCATGAAAAAAAATAATAAACGCAATTAAAAATGATATTTTAAATAATAAATAATTGCCATCTTAGAAATCAGGTTTTGGCGTGTATTAAGCCATTTTGAAAAAAAAAGTATAAAATTCCAACTTAGAAAACTCTTATATTACAGGCCAAATTTTTTAGTCAATTGGACATGTTTTACCAATAATATTTCCCTAAATTATCAAATATATCATGAAAAATCAATCGTTTTCTTTGAAAGAACGGATGATAACTGAAAGATGGAAAAAAAGAAAATTTATCAACTAAATTTAAAAAAATTTGTCACCTCAGAGAGTTTACTGTACATCAATGTATAAAAAAGAGCCTATCGGTGTAGCGATTGGATGTTTATTATTTAAATTATACAATGTGCCGTGGAATACTTCATATCTGCAGCTAAAAAAATTTTACTTTCATAAAGTTGCAGTATTTTCATAAGAAATTTGCAAGTATATCGGGTAGATATGCTAAAGATATTTTTAATGTTTTTAGTAAATCGCAAAATAATATTGAGACACACTTATTCTGCAAGGGAAAAGGGATAATTTCCACTGGTACATTGTGTGAATTTATTACTAGGCATTCATATAAGCAGGAATTTTTTCATAAATATTTGATTTATTGTAATAAACTAGATAAGACATTGGCGTTATCGGCTCTAAATTCCACATTTCTCTCTGCAATGAACTTAAGCAGTAATTTAAATAAAAAAATAGGAAATAATTATAGTAAAAGCTTTTCTCATTATAATAACCTCGCCTATCAATCTTATAGTAGCAATTATCGCTTAAAAATGAGTCAGCTTGACATTAATTAATAATGGCTCAAATTTAGAGGAAATTGTGATCAATTAAAAATTTCCTATTAAAGTAGATTGTAATTATAAAATTTGTGATACTAACATTTATTAATTTATTTTGAATATGCCTTTAGCGGCTAAAATGAATGTTTTTGAGTTACTCAGGGCGCTAATTATCTCTTTGGTGTTTACTAACTGAATTATAAATAAATTAGTTTGAATTCTTATAAAGTTTAAAAAATAAAATAGATCATTCATTAAAAAAAATTAGCCAATAGATAATAATAGATTAATTTGGTTTCCATAATAAGATTAGGTATCAGACTTTTAATTAACAATGTTTTATTTTGATTGATAATTTTCATTTGATTGGATTGGACAGATATTATGATGTATATTCGAGGATCCGATTTAGCTGATAATTTTTTTCCTTTTTGTCTCAATTACTATTAGTGATATAACCCTTTCCCGTCCAAAAATCTAAAAAAAAATTATTTGATTCTCTAATGGTTAATAGCAAAGTTTATTATTTGCTATAATTTTACTATATACCAATAGTTATTTGAAATTCGGAATTAAAATATTTACACACAATTAGTTATATATATTTAGTAGATCAAAAGCAGTCTACCACCCGTGAAAGCGTTAATAACATTAGATAATATTATAGAATTTTATTCCTGTTAATACCAATAGGTTATCTAATTCACATCACCATTAAACCAATTAGAAAAAAATTTCTGAAGCACGAAAAATCTTGCAAATAGCAATATTTATACTAGAAAAAATATATCTTTAGTCACACTAGATAAATACTTTAATAAAAAATGACTTGTATTGAAAATATTCGTTAATACATTAATATTAATTATGGGATGATGATGTGGCAAATTTATTCATTTAACTATAAATCAATTTTTTAGGGCCAAAAAATTTTTTTATACATATGTTTTATTGTAGACATCATTTTGTTATAGCAAGAAAAATAAAGCGTTGATATCTATAAAATTTTGAAGCAGACATTTTCTACAATTAAGGAATATAAAAAAAACTTCTGGTTATTATTACATTTTATTTAGATTTTTTTGGGTGTAAGGAATAAGTGTCATTAAATGATTGTCAAAATTGTTTAAGGATAAATAAATTCTATATATTGTACCATTGTGGCTATGATATTCGGATAAAAATTTAAATATACTAAAACTTGTCCCGATATAAAAAAAAACTACTATAATATTGGATATTTATAAAATAGAATATTATGTGGAGCAAGAAATTAATATTTAACTTGTTTATACTTAGCTCAACACTCGGAATAACAATCAAAAGTTCTGGAGGATTTGCTCGAAGATCATTGTTTGAAGAAAGCTACAATGATATTTATAAATCATATTTTGAGTACTCCGAAAATTTCGATAGTTGCCAAGCAAATTTTATAGATGCCGATACGTATAACCCTTTAGAAAACAGCGAGTTAATATCAGTTCAAATGATAATGAGACATGGAGACCGTGTCCCTGTTTATTTAATCAAAAACGATGGAAATACATGGGATTTCTGCAAACTATCCAAGTACAACTCTATTTTGAGACCTATAACCAGTGCAATGATAAATAGCACAGCAGATGATATATCTAAAGGTTCTAAGGTTGTAGTTCCATCTAATGAATTGTGTAAATCTGGTGACTTGTCAGAAAAAGGTGGCTTAGCTTCTTTGGATTTAGGAAAAGCTACACGTAGTGTATATGTTGATAAACTTGGTTTTCTTGACCGCAACCTTAAAAATACCGACCAAATTAAAATTAGGACTAGCAGTTCAGCGTAGGATTACACATATACATTTAGAATTTAAATGTTTTTTTATTGCCCTTTAAACCTTAAAAAACACTTATTTTATGGTATACAATCGCTCTCTACATTAAAAAAAAGTTAGATAATTAACAATCGAGAGCTTATTTTTTATCTATATAGGAGGACCATGCAGACCGCAGCGTTTTTCCTTTCTGGGTTATATCCAATAGTAGAAAATAACACTGATGTTATATTCAATACTTTTTATGTCCCTCCAGGTAGTGAGAGTATGACAGATAACTATGCAATTTGCCCCAAGACTCTATTTATAAATGATAAAATTCAGGAATCAGATGAATACTTAGAATACTTAAACCAGAATTCAGATAAAATTTCTCTAATGAATTCGATATACGAAGCTTTCAATGATAGCCTGCAGTTTAAAAAAACGAGATATTACTATTATGATTCATTGCAGCCAAGAATTTGTCACAACATTCCATATCCATGTAATTCAGAAGGGAAGTGTGTTACTGATGAATTTTATCAAACATTTAGAACAGGTGTGAGCTGGGAGTATATTTTTTTAAGAACTATGCATAAATTGTCCCCAGAACTTAAATTAGTTCTACATGGTTTTTTCATGTCTGATTTAAAACGTGACTTGGAAGAACTTGTTAAAAATAATAAGAATAGAAAGAAGTGCCCCAAAAAGAATAATCCAAGATTTTATCTGTACTCAGCTCATGACA
>LSSN01001634.1:0-24535 GCA_001970855.1 Smittium culicis
TTTTCAGACGGCTGGTCGGACATAGGAGTAACAGGTGGCTTAATGGCGATCTGATAAACTGTCAAGATTGAGGGGGAGGAGGCAAGACAAAATATATAAACTAAAGGAAAGTCAAGTATAAGCCAAGTGTTACTTTGGAGGCAAATAGGAGAGGAGTTTATTTAATTAAAATAAGTCGTAAAACAAGAACTAGAAACAAGCTAGAAAACAGAAGACAATGGTTGTCAGATAAAGATGTCAAAAACTAGGAAAAACTAGGGCTATTTATGTGTTTTGCGTCAGTTCTAAACACACATAAAATCTGGTAAAAGGCCAGAATAATTATAAGAAGAAAGTAAATAAGAATGCCAAGAAATGGTGCCAAGAAATGATTCCAAGGAATGATGCCAAGGAATGATGCCAAGGAATGATGCCAAGGAATGATGCCAAGGAATGATGCCAAGGAATGATTCCAAGAAATAATGCAAAGAAATAATCCGCAGCAAAAGTATGGATATCACACCAATCATGACAGTAAAATTAAAATTAAAATTTGATGTTTTTTTACCAATTCTTAGCAAGTATTAAAGAAACTTTTGATAATGCATGATTGTATCTAAATAATTAATTTATAAAAAACAATTCATTTATACCTATTTTTAATTCATAAATAAATAAAAATATGATCCATACTATGAAATACTATAATAATTTTACCTTTTCATTGAATAAATTTTTTTCCGAGATTTTATTAAATTAATTTAATTATATGACTAAGTCTAATTAAAATATTTATAAGTTAAAAAAATAATAATTTTTTATTTTTATCCGACCCCCCTCTGCCGCACTAGCAATTTATGCCCGCTGGGAATTTTATAAAGGGTTCATTATTACATAAAATCATTTTTTGAATCACTTGAATACAAATCAATATATTTATGGATTATTTAATTTTTATTAATCAAACACTTATGAAAAAATCCTAATTATTATAATTTCAAGTTGAAAAAGTTGTAGGTATATGTAAGTGTGGTGTCTATATAGTTCGATTTAACAATAATTTTGTATAATTAGCTTATTTATCATTTCTTTGTGCGAAAAATTGGTATACAAATATTATCAATAAAAAACATCCATTTAACAATTTACTTTAGAATTCTTAAAACAAAAAAATAAAAAATAAAAAAAATTTACTATTAAAATTTGTGATCTATAAATAGAAAAATGAAGTTTATGTATACCCTAAATTATTAGTAACTCTTTCAATAAACTTATATGACACTTAAATTAGCATTATTTAAAAAAATATACCTATTATCTCTTGGAAATTGTTGTATAAAAACCAAATAAAAAAGTAATTATTTTTATGATTCTAGGAGGCTTGATAAAGATCAGAAAAATTATAATTATTCCTTTTTTCTGTGCAAATAACATAAAATTGCTTTTTTTATAATAGTTAATTATAATTTATAATCCAAGTAGCTATATTTTATTATTTTATTAAAGTTAACGGCTCAGCTTCTTCAATATATATATATATAAACACTTGATTATAAATTTCAATACCAATTATACATATGCTGTTATCAAATAATATTTAAAAAATTTAAATTATTATATATTCTTAGTTGAAATAATGGCTAAATATAATTTAGAATGATTAATAATTAAGTGTAAAAATATTTTCAATTTATACCAAAAATTCTAAAGCGAATAGAAATTATATATGTTCAAAAAAATTTTTTGGCAATATATTTATGCAGTATGATAATATTAAATGTGATTAAAATATAAAATTGACATTTTAACCTATAAATAATTCTTTTCTATATTTTAATCAAAATATTCCAAGATTTCACCTTTAAAAATGTACAAAATATGTCTTATCAGATAATTAGTGACAACTGAGAAAAAAAAATTTTAATATAGCCAATAAAATTAGAATTTAATATAATAAAATATTTTGAAAGCTAATAAAAACATTATTTAGTACTTAAGTCGGCTATACAGAAAAGCATTGAACTTAATTCGAACAGAATCTTTTTTTTTATTTTCTTCGTTAAATAATAAAGAATTTTATACATTTCATAAAAGTTACAGATTGCCAATTTCTTTCAAACCAGAATATTTTGAAATAGCATATTCATAAAATCATAGTATAAAATGATTGATAAATGATTACAAAACTTTTATCAACTTTTATTGTTATCAATGACTCTAATAGATAAATTATTACTTGATTTATATGATATTTATTAAAAATATTTTAAAATAAATATTTTGTTATTTTAATAATTGATAATACTTATAGAGAACTTTTACCGAGGAATTAATTGAATTTTTTTTTATAAATTTGACTAAAATATGAATTTTACGAGAACTAGAAAATAAAAAACTATAAACAAATAATTTCGGTGACGCTATCGTATTAGATTCCAAAATCTATTATTTTCGATCAATATTATATATGGAAATTCTTTGAGAATATAAATTGTTGTAAAATAAATTATAAAGCGTTGATAATAAAAATTTAAGCAGAATTAAAATCAATTAAAATAGCTAAATAAGTGAGATATACTTTGTATGCAATATTCAATTTGGATAATGAATTTCCAATCGTGAAAATAAATTTTATTTTTTCTATTAAATTTATCTTAAAACCCTATTCTATTATCAGACTATCATTGATGTTATACAGGAACCATTGAGACAAGAAACTATGTGATATTATAGCAGCAAAAAGTAAATTTTAACCTATTCATTTAAAATTTATTATTTCTTCATTTTATTTCACGATCATATTTTAAACATAATATTCAGTTTTTTTTATACCTTGATTGAAAACCATATGAAATAAAATTAAGCCATGTTAATATAATTCAGGATTTTTACATAATTTTTTTACATATTTGATTCAGTATCGTTTTATTTTGAAATGAAATACGCTTATATTTATATTTATATTTATTTATACCAAATTTGATTGATTAATCATTTTATAATTGCTTTTTAACCGCATAAATTTTTTAAAGCCTAAAAAGCTCTATTCTTAATAGAATTTTCTCAGTAATAACCTTCAATCACAATCATATTTTTTATTTTATTATATCATCACATTTACCCACTATTCATTTTTTTTATTAGTATAAAAAATATTTACCTCACAAATAAACAAAGCTTTTCTTTTTAAAGAGCAATATGAGTGAATATGGATATTATGATAGGTTAATTTTACTATTAAAAAAACGTAAATAGTTCTATGTATACTTTTCAAGTGAAATATAAAGTTTAAAATATTTCTATATTAAGCAATTTTAATTTTGAGCATACCATTTTAAAAGTTTTTTTTATATTTTTAAATTTTTTGATAAATATATATATATACCAATTTATCGGGTATTTTAAACATAGAGTGCGCTTTGTTGAATTTTAATATTATTGGTGTGAATAATATGTATAAATAATATTATTTTCAGGATTGAAGAGGTATTTTTATTTTTCTTATTTATACATTTCAATCTGCAATTATTATTTTCTAAGAAAAAGAAATAATTTTTCTCGTTGATCATTAATATTTTATTTTATCTTACACAAAGTAACAATTTACACTATAAAATTACTCCTTCATAAAGAGTCTCCCAATTAATTAAGAATATCGGCATATCGGATTCTTTTGATTAAACTTGAACACACTATATTTTTTTTATAAATAGCTGTGAACTTATTAATATGTTCTATTCTGGATACATAATGTAATCTATTTCGGTTATAAATAGACTAAATTATTTAATATATGGAAATAACTCTTTATATAATAATTTAATATTATTTATTAAAAGAGAATAAATAAAGGTATATAGAATATAATTAAGCATATTTTGGTCAAATAAATTATTTATTAAATGAGAAATGACGTTGAAAAAAAAATTGTACGTCTAGATCTTGAAATATCATAGTTTTTGAAGAACATTTATTTTATAAAATATTATTTACACTGAACAGAAAAAATATTAAATTATTCAATTTAATTACAAAAATTTATTCACTAAGAGAATATATTGAACTATTATTAGCTATTAGTTGTTTAATCAATTTTAAACGAGATAAAAAGTCTTTTTTAAAGCAATTCCTTCATAGTAAACATACTATATTTTATATGCGAATATCACTTTCGTTTTATCGCGATAGTAGATATTAAAAATCAAATAATAGTTCAATACCTAAGCTGGTAATTTTTTTTTTTTTAAAAAAATGGCAATAGCTAGTACATTAGCAAAATTTAAATAATGATGAGATTTTGATTGAATAATTGAAAATTCCAATTATTTATTCAAGAAAATTTAGGCTTTTTCTACGAAACCACTTTAGAAATAATTTAACTCGGTTACAATTTATAGTGATTATTTTTTTAAAAAAATATCAAAATAATTATAATTATAGTTATAGTATTAAATATTTGATTTGATTTGATTTGATATGGTTTATCACGATCTGAATTCACATTTTTTTAAAAAAGATAAAAAAAGTAAAATTTTATACGAAAATAATTCCAATTACTCATTTTTTTATATTCCCTTTCACAAAACTTTTTCAAAAGATATATTTCTTTTAGAAGTAATCTTAATATATGCTTTTATTTATTGAATTTTTTTAGATAATATTAGAGAAATACCAACACATTTGAATAGATTTATTATCTGAAATTTTAATAGAAAGTTTATGAATTTATAATAAAAATTTTAATCAGTGTTATTTGCGCAAATAACTACAAATAAATCATTTATTTGTATTTATAAGACAATATAAATAATATTTCGTATTATTTAAATTGTGTATTAAAATAATTATTTCCATAATAAAAAAAATTTACTATTTTTTTATAATTTAAAAATAATTTATTATTAATTATCATATTAAAATAATTTATTATTAATTATCATATTAAAATAATTTATTATTAATTATCATATTAAAATTAATATTTCAAGCTAATAGTTAGACTATAATATTTTTAACAATTTTGGGAACCCTGGACATCCTATGACTATAAAGATGAGTGCAGAAGGCTTCGATATAATACTAATTAAAGTGAAATTTCTGCAGCTAGTTATACCAAAAAATATTTCAAAAATATGAGAAAATGTTAAGAGTTTCCTAAAACCCCAAGTAAGTCGGATTAAGTTTTTAATATGGCAAGGTGATTGTTATGATATTCAGTCTTTGGTATGAATAGAATGTGTTTATTTCTGAGTAAAAAATCCTTGATATCTCACGAGAAGCTGTAATTTATTCCTAGGAAGCCAACATGCATTTTTCCGCCCTAGAATCCAAAAAATTAAAAAAAAATAATAACTAACCACAGATTCTAAAAAAATCATGGATTAAATAAAAAACATTATTATTCGCAAGGAGTTATATTACAGCTTAGAAATTTATTTAATTTTTTGTTATTTAATAGTTTTTTAAATATTTATATAATATATTTTTATCCAGGAGTATTAAAAATCGAATAAATTTAGCTTTTTTATATAGTATTAAGATAGGATAAAATAGAATAAAATTCGAAGCAAAAGCAAAATACAGTTATTTCCCATTAGTTTATCTTATTTTTGACATAAATGAATATTTTCTATATTTTCGTATTATCAATAAAAATAATTCCATATGATGATATTTTTCAATAAAACCATGTATATATACAAAACTTGAGAGCTCCAAAAGATTTCCCTCTTTATATACCAAGCTCTTGGTAGAAATTCTTAAAGGGTATTATTTTGAGCTTTGTTTAAATTTCATGTTTTTACTATAAATTATTATGCAAAATCAAATTCTCGTCACAAATTTTTATATGTAGAGCTATTAATAAAATTTTAAATAACGATTTAAAGTTATAATTTGTAAATATAGTACGTCTATTAAAATTTTAAACTATTTATAAATTATTCAAATAAAGTTGGATAATTCTTTACCACATAATTCCTACTTACAGTATAGAAAAATTTTTTGAGTCACATATTTAAAGAAATCAAAAACAAAAAAGAAAAATAATAATTATTTTTTTCTGATTAAATTATCTTTTAACCCCTAGAATGTAAATAAAATTTTCATAATATTAATCCTGGAATTTATTTTTGGGTTTTATTTGGAATGTAATTATCACTATTTAAATGAAATATAAAAAATAAATTCTGTATCTCTAAACTGTTTTTTTTTCATCCAATGATTATTAATACTAGGAAAAAAAAAACCTTTAATTTATACAAATCTTAGAACACATCAGAGTTCATGTAGATTTATTATTATTATTATTATTATTTTTAGATAATACTTTAATGAGACTAATTTTTGATCTATTGGAATATATTTCTCCACTTATCTATATTTTAAATATCAATTGAAAATGTTATATAGCCATCAATATTATTTTCTTATGTTTCTTATATATTTTATTTATAATCCATAAAAAAAAAATATTATATCTAAATTTATTGTAAAAAATAATTAAGAAATGTGCTTTAATATATCATATTTTAAGTAATGATTATTTTAACATAAGTAAAAGATTAAGAAAATACGACTTTTTCTTAAGTCTTATGTATTTGTAAATAAAAAATCAGCGAGTTTATTAATCAAGATATCATAGTTTAAAAGGTTTTATATCAAATATCAAGTTTTGGATAACTGTTTGAATTTATTGGAAATACTGCTAACAGATATATATTTATAATACAAAAATTTACAAAAGAGTTTATTTTAATACTTTTTTTTTTAAAAATAAATTTCAAGCGATTGGTTATTATTATATATTTTTTTTTATAAATCAAATTTAGCTTTTAGAAATCCAATTTCAAAGCTATGCAAATAAATTTTGACATATTCGATAACCTACCAAAATAAATAAATAAATAAATAGTGCCAAAATTTTATTATTATTATTATTATTATTATTATATTTTGAGTGTTTAAAGTTTAATAAATTACGTATTGATGGAAAAATTTTTAGTTTGAATTGAATTTTAAATATTATTTTAAAAAGTAAAAAAAAAATATTATTAATCAAATACTTTTTACGTCAAAAAATCAATAAAAGAACCGAATTTATCGATGCGTATATGATTTATAAGTAAATGTATTATTTGCTGCTATTTTTCAAAAAAAAATTTTTTTTGATGAGCTTTGGAATTAAATTATTCTAATTTAACGATTATGGCTTTAATTTATAGCCCATAAAGTTTTTTTTTTTTTTTTTTTTCACAGAAAGATATGTAAGAATCGCTTGTAAATATTTTTATTTTTTTTATCAAAATTTGATTTAAGAATCTGTATCCAATAAAATATAACATATACAGTTAAAACAGAATTTGGATTTCACTAGATGTCATAATTAATAATTATTTTATGTAGAATTAAGATTAACTAGATTTAATAATGGTGTTTATTTATCGTAAAAAGGTAGCTCAACACTTTGGTTGTTATAGTTTTTTAAATTAAAAAAATTTTACATTGCTAAGTATTATATTTTAAACTTATAATACTGCATGAATAAAATCAATTTGTTAGAGTATTCAAATAAAAGGCTGTTTAAATCGGATGTTGTTATACTTTTAAACTATTTTTATTAATCTCCCCGAGACAAAAACATCAAAATTGGAATTTGTTTTAGTAAGTTAATTCTTATTTTAATTTTTTTCTTACAAGAACCAAAAGCAAATATAAATATCATAGATTACTATTAATTGCATAGAACTTAATAAAGGAAAAAAAAAGTGGATGAAGAAAGATAGAAATGGGATAAATTTATCTGGAAATCATAGTTGGATGTGCGTAGCTGATACTGATAAAATGTAACTATTATTGATGTGTTCTATAGATTTAAAATAAAATGAATAAAATGTTTGAAAATATGATATAAAAAAGAGTTGTGTATACATAAATAATGTATGTATAAATTTACATTTTTCTAAAAAGAAAGATATAAAGTAAAAGGTGGGCTTCCAAGAGTAAAGCTAATGAAGTGAAGCAAAGGGCGTTTATATTTTAAGATTTGTTGGAAGAATCAACAGAGTTAGAATCTGTTATTGGAACAGGTAGTTTATCTCCATCCCTAGTAGAACTTGTATCACCAGATACTATAGAAGGTTCGGCGGTTTTTTCAGTACTTGGCGATTTTGTAGTAGTTTTGGCATCTGTTTCGACAGATTTAGAGGAATCGGAACTTTTTTGCTCATTCCCAGAAGTTTTTTTTTCTTTTAGTCTTGTCGCGTAACTAGAAATAAATTCACTGATTTTCTTGGATTTGGTTGATGAAATGTCTATAAGAAGCTTGAAGTCCACATCTTTTTTCTTGGATGCGGCAGATTTTTTTTCCTTCTCGAAAAGAATCTTTGTGATTTTTTTAGCTTCGTGCTTAAAGTCGTCTTTATCCATGTAATCTAACCCCTGCTTCATCAAGACTTTAACAACAACTTTGGCGAGATTTGCTGTTGCTTTCTTTTCAAGGTGCTCAAGCTCTTTTTTAGACAGTTTCTTATCTCGAGAGTTGTTTTTGGCGTCCGTTTTAGCCCGTTTTGATGAGTGCGAAGATTTAGAAGCGCTTTCAGATCTCGGCTTCTTTAGACTTTTTTCGTTAAAAGATACCTTTTTCCCTGAACTATTTTTTCCTTTCGATGATGGGTCAGCTGATTTAATCGGTGTTTCATTTCTACCAGAGTTAGTAGTTGTATTGGTTTCAGATGGGTTTGTGTCCCCATCAATATATGGCGGTTCCCACTGAACTTGCTTACTTGATTCATGGAAGAAGTATATTTCGTCTTTATCAGATTTTGCGGGGTACCATCCAGGCTTCAATCTCCTACCATTATATTTACATGTGTTTATTGGCAGTTCGGTAGATAGAGAATTAGAAGCAAGTATGGGGTTGTATCCAGGAGCTGAATTTTGACCGTTAAGGTTTGATGGACCAGTATTGGTGGAATTTCCCCAGCCGCCTGTACTTTGAGTATTGGTATCGCTATTAGTGTTCCCCCAGCCATTTATATTTTGATTACTAGCAATCGGAGCTCCCCATGAGTTAAAAGAAGGATTGTTGCTATTTGAGCTTTTCGTATCAAGTGTGCTGGAACCGAACGAGTTTGATGAATCCCAAGAGGTTTGTGCTGCTGGTTCTTTTGATGGTGTTGAATTTGCCCATCCGCTGTTGTTGTTGGATGGGGTAAACTGATTAAAACCTGCATTAGAAGGGGTTGATCCCCAACCGCCAAGATTGTTGCTGTCGACGCTGGGAGCTTTATCCCAAGAAGAGATATTGTTGGTGTCATTACTATCGCTATTATTTCTTAATTGCCTTTCAGGGTTGATATAAGGCCTGGTTTTTGAAGAGTTTGAACTCCATCCATTAGAATTTGGTAAGTTATCATTTGGTCTATATCCGTTACGCGCGCTTGGCCTGCTGGTAGAATCTGATCCGTATTCAGGTTTTGAGCCGCCCCTATAAAAGTTAGGTTTGTTACGAGTTCCGGCAGAATTACTTGAAAAATCCTTCCCAGAATCGAATTTATTCCAAGAGTTTTGGGTATCATTGTTTTGGGGGGCCCAAGGTCTTGGAGTATAATTTGGCTTATTATTTCTTGACTCGAAATTGTTGTTTGGTTTGAGATCCCATGAATTTGTCTTCGAAGTTTGTTGTGAGGACCACGAATTTGTTTGAGTATCTGGCTTGGAGTTCCAGGTATTTGATGTACCTGCTGTTGTGTCTCCCCATCCAATTGGAGCACTATCTTCTGCTTTAGTTGCCCAACTACTAGATACGTCTACCTTTTCAGCTCCCCACCCATTGGTAGTTTCCACAGGCTTTGAATCCCATCCACTTCCTGTTTCCATAGGTTTTGAATCCCATCCACTATTTGTTTCGACGGGTTTAGAGTTCCATCCAGAGCTCGTATCCTGAGGTTTAGAAGTCCAATCATTAGAGATTTCATCTGTTTTTGAGCCCCATGCACTGGGTGTATCTTCTATTTTGGTGCCCCAACCAGCTGCAGCTTTATCAGATGTTGAGCCCCATTGAGATTCTGATGGTTTAGTTGGAGGTTTATTATCAAGCAGGGTTTTATTGGGTAAAGATGAACTTGGGAGCTTTGTTGACGAGGATGATTTTGTAATGGGTTCCTTTTTAGCAAATGAGGGACTAGGAATAGAAATTTCATTGATTTCTTGTCCAGGCTTTCTTTTTGGAATCTTGTATACAAACTTGAGAGCCGACCATATTTTCAGAATCTAAACAACGAGATTTTTTTTTTATAAGAAAAAGAAATGAAAAACAGATATTATAAAAATATAGATACTTAGGGAATGATAAGGGCTAAATTTTAGAGATACTGGAAATTTGTGAAGATATTCAAAATGTTTAGAATAAATAAAGGTAACTAGTTATAGATTAATTTTTACCTCTGTGGCCAAGTCAGCGATAAATTCGTCTTTGTTTTTGCTCAAGCCGATAACACAGGGCTCGATTTTGTTTTCATCTATGGTGTTTCGTGTTTTTATCGGCATAATTCTGATACACTGCAAAACTGGGATAATGATCGTTTCATCGTCGCTGTTTTCGATAATCCAGAGCCGTAGAATTCGTAATCCATGGAAGGAAACAAACATTTGGAGCAGCTTTTTGCTTCTAGTTTCAAGAATTTTAGAGGTGATGAGTTGAATGTGGCGCTTTTTACCCGAAGATCTAAGCATTATTTGAACTAATTTAAGCACTTCTTCGCTTGTTTGAAGTCCATGCCTTCCGACATAACGGTGTTCATCATCGCTCTACAAATAATATTAAATAATTAGACCCATTAGAAATATAATATAAAGAATAAAATTTTGTTAAAAAAAAATAAAAAGGAGGCAAATCGTAATAAAAGTTGATTAAAAATTTTAGTTTTACATCATTTCCAGAGTATGAGTATTCTTCATCCTCATCAGAATCCTCTAATGCCTTCCGTTCCAACTCCTGTTTCTGTTCAATACTGACAAACTCTTCCTTGATTTCATTTTCTAAATCATTTTCAGAATCATCTTCAGAGCCATTTTCGGATTCATCTTCACTTGACTCAATGAGTTTTTTGGAGCTTTTAGCTAGAAAAAAAAGTATTGTGCATAAATAAATAAGTAAAATGAAATGCAATGGGCAATAGGAGTAGGGTAAGAAAGCGGGTGATAAGAGTACCTTTTGAACCGGTGTCTTTGATTTCTTTTTCTACACCGATAACGCCTTTGCAGTTAGATTCACCACAGTAGCAAACTTGAGGAGTAGTACTAGATACAAAGTGGGGTAACGATTAAGTGTTAAATAGTGACAGGTCGATAAGAAAATATAAGCGAAAAGAAAATCTAACCCTTCTAGTCTTTCGAATTTATAGTCAAAAGTGACTTCTTCGTTTTTTTTTATAAATCTTTTAGCGAAAATTCCCATCCGGGTGCTTCCGCTGACTATCCATCGCTGGAGGGTGCAGTTAGGGTTACATGAATGGTTGATAAAGCGGGCGACATTTCCCTTAACAGTAGCGTCAATAACCTATCAAGATTGAATTGAAAAATTGGGGGAGCGGGTAAAGTACAAAGATTAGAACGGTGAAAATGATAAATAAATCAAGTATAAATGATGGATATGAGAGTATGGGACAAAAATAAGTATAGGGTGGGGGGGGGACCTGAGTACTGTCAACGCTCATGAAATAGTGATGCTTTTCGCCTTTTTGGTCATATTTATAAGTTCTTTTAATGAAATTATTCATGCTGATCATCTCGCCAGTGTACTCAATAACAAACTGACCGCTATTTTTAAATTAAAAGTGTAAAAAAGTAGAGAGTTATATATGGTAGAAATAATGGAGTGGGAGGAGGGGTAATTATAAGTAATAAGAGTTAATATAGGTAGAAAAAAGGAGGAGAAATTGGGTATTACGGTTCTAAATCTTGATCAACCCGTAAACCGTAACCTTTATGTCCAGCATCAATTACGCAAACTCTGGAATATTGTTTTTTCTGAAATCTATATACATAAAATAAGATTAGCAAAACTATATAAAAATTGGTGATAAAGTGCAGAGAAAGAGATATAATATTAAAAGGGAGTAGGTGTGGTGGGAAAGAGACCTTCGATTTTGGCAAAAGCGGCCAGTTGGGCACATCATGGGATGGCATTCAATTTGAACATCTCTATTAATACATTTAGATTCTTCGCCACATGCTTTCCATTCAGGATCAACACCTATATTTTAAAAATTTGGGTTGTAAATATATTGGGTAAATGAGGATATTGATTTAATGTATTAAATATATATTGTATGCGAATAAATAATAAAAGGTGAAAAATTGGAAGTGAGGTATTGGCAAAAATAAAAAAAAGAGAGGGGGTGTATAGAGTGGAGGGAGATAAAAACCTTGATTGTAAGAGCAGCGGCAAGGTACTGGATCGTTTAGGCGATTATCGATCTTTTCCATGAGTTTGAATTCAGTGGTGTGTAGGTAGGAGAATTTCGATAGAGCGCTTTTTGTGACTTGGTCAAAGACCAAGTAGTCTATTTTCTCTGGATCATCTGGTAGAATACATTCGAGAATAAGGGTTAGAAAGATGAATTAAATTGTAAGAATAAGAATTGAGATCAGATAAAAATGGGAGGATTATGAATATATGGGCGAATTTTAGTGGGGGGGGGGAATGAGATTTATAATTATAAAAAGAAAAACTGTTTTTTAAGGCAGGAAGTGACTAAAGGTAAGTCAAGAAAGTAGGAAACAAAGAGGGATGAGGGGTGATATATGGGAATTTACCTTTTGGCGAGAGATTTGGAGAGCCCATAGTCTGTACGAATATAAAGTGGAATTTTCTTGATAGTAAAAAAAAATTTTTTTTTCTTATTGTGGGTAAGAGATAAGGATATCCGGAGATGAAAAATAGAGGGAGGATATTGCAGAGGTTAATATGAAGCTAAGGAGAGCGATAAAAAAGGAAATAAAAATTTGAATTCGTTTAAATATGAAAAAAGAAATAAAATACTGCAGAGAAAAATGTAGCTAGGTTGATTTTATATTGCAGTTGGAGAAGTTGGTTTTGATTAAAGGTAGGAAACCATTTAAATATTGATTGCAGTAATCGGGATTTTTTGTTTTTAGTAACGCTTTGAATGAATCAAAAAAGAGAAATTGAAGCGTTTAAAAAGAGGAAGATATAATAATAAATATATCGGTGGTATTTAGTAAAAAATGGGGAAGGGGGATTGACTAATAAGAAGAGCGATGGGGGGGTATATTTTTTACAATTATTGAGAATTAGAGGGATCTGGAATTGACTGAGGTGAGATAATAGATATATTTTGAAACTTGGAATTTTTAGTTTTGGCGAGATGAGGTATAAAGATATATACTAATTGTTACTATTTAGATGAGTCGGTGTTATAAAAGGAGTTGAATGGGATTGAAGACGGGTTGTGAAATCGTGGATAACAAAGGAGTAGCAGCTGATATATATAGTTATAGGGAGGGAGTATTAGTGTTGAAGATTTGGTAGTTTATTTGGTAGAAGTAGGATGTATGTATAATAGATTATATAAACAAAGTGGGAGTTTAGTTTAGTTTAGACCGGAAAAAGAATAAACAATAACAAAAGAGTTATTTTGGGTATATAAGTAGAGTTGAGTTTGATTATGGCGAAGGTAAAGACGAGATAGCAGCCAGTCTTTATGCTTACATAAATCGGGTAAATAATATATTAAATAATCGATATTTCCACATTTTCCCAAATTTGACATATAAGCTCTTTACTTAATTATTTTATTTTTTGGTTGGAGAGGCGGATAAACGCGAATCGGTCGAATCAAACCCCTATATCTCATATTCCGCTCAATTACTTCCTGAAAATTCGCAGTATAGATCAGAGTTAAATTTATGTTTGTCGGGGGAAGGCAAGAGATTGTTGTTCGCATAGTGTGGCCAAACTGCGTACGCTAATCAAATTGGTAGCTGATGAAGATTCTGCACCCATACTGCCCTTATTCTATGCCCTAACTGCCCTTATTCCGCACATAAAACTGCTCTCGAATAAAGTTGTGCTTTTGATGCCGTGATTTTTTATTAATTTTATTTGATTTTATTTTACGAGTAAAAAAAGCTGCCGCAAAATTAGGGAGAATACTAATCAGCGGAAACAATAACAAAAAGCCGCAACTTGATTTGTCCCAACGCCTGAACGTGCAAAAAATGATTCTATTGGCTCCACATATGCCAGTCAGCGAAACACCGAAATATCAAATTCGATAGTGATATCCAATCATATGCTAGCTAATCCAGATCAAATTTAAAAAAAAGCTGAAAAAACGAAACTTTATTGAAAAAATGGAACGTATAATAATTAAGAGGCAAGATAGATAATTATAGAGGGGAAGAGTCAGGTGAATATTTAAGAAATAGTCTTCTGGTCTACATGAAATGTTTCCTCATAAATGTAGTGACTTGGTCAAAGACTACAAGGAGGATACCACCCCCAGGTCCCAAACGGAGAACTTTTGGAACATATCCCTTATACAAAGCCATAAATCTATTTGCATATCCATAATAAAATACAAATTAGTAAAGGCTAGAGCTATTAAATAAAGAAAATAGGGAAAAAGATGATATTTTACCCTTCATTTTTATAGATGTGGATGATTCCAGGAATACACGATGAATATATCTTTGGCCCGTGAGATGGGAGGTGGGCTTGGATTCTGGTTTTAACAACATCTGTTGGTGTGTTAAGAGTAGTACCGATAGTCCCTCCAATAGCGCCTGCAACAAAGTTCACTGCGAGATTACCTTGCTTAGACTTGTATTTTAATTTTTTTTAAATTAATTTTTAGGTGAAATTGATGTATTAGCCGCTCATTTAAAAAGAAATTCAACGTGAACTGATGATTGAGAAGGTAAATGTATAAATGCTGGTACTTACTTCTGGTTTGGGCAGTAAGTCTCTGATCATAAAGATGGATCCGAAATAACCACCGTTCCAAAGAGCGTGTCTCCAGATAGTCGATTCGAGGCCATTGAAAAAGGCTTTTAGTCCTTCTGTCGCATAAACTTTCTTGATAACATCTGTCATTCCTGAGTACCTGCCTGCATTTTCTTTTGCCTGAAGTCTGATTTTAAGCAACTCTGGAGTCGAAACAATCAATGCCTCAGTGATACCAGCGCTCACACCTGTTAGCACTGAAACTTGCTGGTTCATTTTCTCCAGGTTGAACATTTTGAGGTACATATTGCCGTACTCTGCATTTGCTGCAAACTTAATTGCTCTTTTTGGAGCTTCTACAAGAATTGGTGGAATAATACCTCTGTACAAAGTTCTTGGTCTAAAATTTTTGTTTTTGTTTTTGTTTTTTTACGCGAGAATATTAGCATAAATAGTGATAAAATAATACTTATAAATATAAAAGAAGAAAATAACGGTGCAGTAAAAAAAATAGAAAAAAAAAGTACCCTTCTTCTTTGATAATTCTTTTGAAGGCATCAAAGATAGATTTATACTGGTCACCACCAGTTCCAACTTGGAGCATAAGTCTGGTTTTAATTACTAGATAACATCAATTAAAAAATGCCTTAGATATTGTACTGATAAAGTACAGTTAGTAGTAGTATGATTTTTGAAGAGTATAGTAAATGCTATAGTGAAATAAAATTAGAAGAATAAAGAGATACATACCATCAAGTGGGTACATGCAAAGGATTTCGCTTACACCAGCAATCGCACCAGCAGTAAACTGGAAAGCGAATGGAAGAGGTTGTTCTTTAACTGGTTATATGTAAAAGATATAAAGATAAAAAATCAGCCATATTTGGGCATGAACATAAAAGTTGAAGAATTAGAAAAAATGTTGAATATAAGAATTACCAGACTCGGACATTGTTAAGATTAATAGAGACTTATAAAAAGTGGATTTGCTTATATATAAAAAAAAAAGAGGGGTGGAAATTTAATGAACGGAGACGATAGCCTAAAATGAGAAGAGAGGGATTTAAAATTTAAGAAATTAGAATTTGTATAAAGGCGTAAGCATGTTTTAGAGCTGAAGGTTGGGAAGCTCGGGTGTAAATAATTAGAAAGAGGAAGCTGAGGGATGCAGTGATTAGTATAATAATTTTTAAATTATTTAAATAGGCGTGTAGTGTAAGTGAATCTGTGAGTGGGTTTACCTTGTAGTCACTATTCTAGTACCGAAAAAATTAACCTAAACTTTTCACGATAAGCTTAAAAGCAGCCTTTTATAGAGCTTTTTTTTTTTTAGGTATGTTGTATTGTGTGCTGTCCAAGTTTGGCGCCTGAATTATTTATTTGAACATGCGGGATAACAAAACGCTGATAAAACATGCAAATTGAACTTGAAGCGGCTGCAGTTACTCAGCTACTTCCCCCCAGAAGAATGAACCCCGTCCCCCGCGCACCTCCCGCCCCTCAAGCCTAAACCGTTCTTTATTGATTACGCTTTTTGTTTCATAAGTTGACGAAATTTCTATAAACTCTGTGCAAATCCACTTCACCGACAACTTTGCAAAATACCTTTTTTACGCATTTCTAAATTTGGCCACTTTCCATCAATTAATCTCCACAGAAATTAGCCAATGAGCACCCAATAGCAACACTAATCAATTGATTCGTGTAATCGTCTATATCTCCAGCCAATTAAGTACACATTGTTACGAACCCGTACCTTTTTTCCGCTTTTTGTTTTTATTTTTCTGTCTCCAAATTCGTGCCTTTAAGGTTCTGTTACTGAAAAGATAGCAATTTTGCGCATAATATAAACCAGCTGATATTTTCTACGAAAAAGAAATCGATATCTTATCGATCGCCCATCGCTTCTCTCCAGACACATTTCTCTGCAGATACAATGATCAAGCAATAATCTATTTGCGATCCCTTCTTACCCTTTTCGAGAGCCTCCACTATTGCTATTCTGATCAAGTATACATTCCAAGCACTTTAAAAGTCTAATATCTGCTGATGCTTGTAACCTCTAATCATTTCATCCTCCTTTTTGGATCTTAGCAATTTTATCAACGAAATCCCTTGCCCATAAAAAGCGTTCTGCTGGCCTAAAGAATTTAACCGTTGCTCTCACTTATATTTATAGTGACATTCCTAAATAAACAATGTTGTAGATAAATTAGTTGTTCTTTTACAAACTCTGAGACAAAAGCGTGCGAAATTTTTGGGCCCTTCACCTCCCCCCCCCCCTGAACGCTGTCTCAAATATGCCCAAAAAAATGCTCAATAATTAATAAAACTGGTTTGCTTCCTCCATCCATTTTTTTCCACCTATCAATTATACTGAAAATTGGCCTATTTACCCATTAGCGCAAATTATTTGTTAATCTCTTGAAATATTTATAATTCAGCTAAACCTAAACCACTTCACAATGTAGCTATACCTAACTTGTAAACATTATATTTCTCTTTTATTTAATAAAAAAATTAAATAAACTAATATAATAATACGTTTCTCGCTATTATGATCACCTATATCCTAACTGCTAAAATCAAAATGTCACTCAGTAAACTTGATCGATGCTAATAATTATTTACAAAATTATTTGGCCAATCACTAAAAGTATTTATTGTATTAATAAAAATCTGATACAAAACATTCCATACAATTTAAATAGTTTGGAACACATAGACTTATTTTGTGCTATTAAAAAATATTTTCTAGGTGCTTTTTAAATTGAAATTAGAGGCAAATACCTAAAAGTAAAAGTCTAATTTCCTTTTCTTTTATTAAAAAATTCGTATTTATTTTTTTATTTCATCGTATCCACGCTGTCGATAGTGATGGGATATAACAAAGAGAACGAAAATTAGAATCTAAGAGAAGGAAAACATAAACATGGTCAGTTTCGGAATCAAGAATTTGTTGGTCGTAGCTATACTTGCCCTCGGCATCGCTGCTGCCACAGACAACGAGCCCAAGTTAGGTATAGATATACTCAGAGCCGTCGAGGATTGCAAACAAGTGGCTAAGAGCGGCGACGAAGTGCACGTACATTACAGCGGTAAAATCGAAAAGACAGGCGTTGTTTTTGATTCGAGCTACAAGAGGAATCGTCCTATCACCTTCTCGCTGGGTGAAGGGTATGTCATCAAAGGCTGGGACCAGGGCGTCGCTGGAATGTGCGTCGGCGAAAAACGCTTGTTGACGATCCCTCACGAACTTGGTTATGGAAAACGCGGAATCAACCATATCATTCCCCCTGAAGCTACTCTTATCTTCACTGTTGAGCTGCTAGGAATTGGTAAAGATTTCAAGTACCTGCCAACTGCCGAGGATTCTATCAACTCTAAAGATGAGCTATGAACTATTTAACTTGTTGATTCCTTTTTTTTTTTTACGAGATATTTATTTAAAAGAAAATATAACTGTATAATACACCAAAAAAAAAAAATTCTGTTTTTTATGAGTTAAAGATTGAACGTCAATCTAAAACAATAATCATTCTTGAAAAGATATCGCAACTATTATAACTCTATGTAACTAAATGGCAAAACCCCACCCCTTTTTTTATTTTTTTTGCAGCTGTTGAAGAGATTCTTATATTAGTAACCCAGATTATATCTTCAAATCGCCAACATTGTTTCCGATATTTGGCAGCTTCAAAAAAGTATCACATCCATAATTATCTATAGAGAAAATCTCAAGCGATCCGCCAAAGTACTCAGAATAAACTTTAGTCATTGGTATTCCAAACCCAAGTCCAGCTATCGGTCCCCCAGTTGCGTTTTGCATAATAATGTTACTGCTTAAACCTATACCATCGTCTATAAAACTGCCAGATTCGCTTTTATTGCTTTCCTGGTCGCTGTAATAGGTGCTGTACGAGTAATTGAATATCTTTTTTAGTGACTCGCTTTCTATCCCTCCCCCGTGATCCCGTACCCGCAAACAAATCGAATCTGATCCTGAAGTTATTGATATGTGTATCGGCGCCGTATTCTCGCTGTCTTTGTATACCTTTTTGATTGCTGGTCCGCTCCGTATCTCGTTTTCTACCGTTGCCCTGAACGAGTTTTTCAGTATCTCCTGCAACATATACTCCAAATGCGACGGCATATAACTAAAATGAGAATCTAACTCGCTTTCGATTTTAAACTCTGCAGTTTGCCCTATTTAAAAAAAAATAAAGTCCGTTAACTTGAACTTGCTTTGGAATCGAATCCTTTGATATTTATAAATGCATATGATTTTTCTTTTTTTTTTCATTTTTGGAAATTTTGTCTTTTACTATAAATATATATATTAGCTATACACTATAAGCAAAAAGTTTTAAAATTACCATAATGCAATTCGCATAGATTCTGTACATGTAAGCATATTTGCTCAACAATTTTAGAGACGCTAAGTTTTGTATGAATGTTTCCAACCCAGTTCGAATCCACGTTTTTAAGCCTCTCCTCTTTCTTTTTTGGGTCAGTTTCTTTATTGATCGACTCCTGCTCGTAAAATTGCTGTGAAAGGGCTACTTGATGCTCACCAATAACTCTCAGTCCGATTCGCGAGGTTATTAGTTCATCCAGAAACTTGTTTCTTAGCTCGTCACTTAAATACTTACGACACTCCAAAAAACCTTGAGCAATTGTTGGGATTACATTCGATAAGCTTTGAATTGTTTGAAAGAGCGCTTTCGAGTAAATGCTTTCTTCTAGCAAGTTTTTCACAGGCTTGAAGGAACGTAACCGCTCAAACGCGTCGAAATAGAGGCGATAATTTTCGTTTACATGAGGGTTTGTTCCTACTATAAAAGGTAAGTTTTGAAAGGAGATAACTCGTTTAGCTAATCTCACAGGTAGTTCGGCCTGTGAATATCGCGTTAGTTCAAGCAGCTTTTCTTCTGTTATAGGCCGTAGTCCAAATTTTATCAAATCGCTCAAATTAACATGTTTCACATTTTCGCGCCCATACTATTTTGAGCATTAATAATTATATATATATAATAATTGAAAACTTTTGAAAAATGTTAATTTAAATAGTAAATACTTTTGATAGTATAGCGGTATCGTAAAAGGAGATTTTCTTGGATTTGTTGTAAAAGCGCTTAGCGTAAAAATCGCTGTGGATTAATTCATTATAAATTATCTTGTATTTAAAACTGTTAATTGCTGGGCCTCGTCTGGGTAAAAGAGTATGGATATTCATCTTTAAAATACTATCTAGAAGCAAATATCAAATATACAAAGGTTTTACAACATAAAATTATGTTTGAAATATAATGGGGGGGATGTATAAGAATATTTAAAAAAATGAATGATCGAATAGTATAAAGGATTTATGTGTTGTATAAATATTAGTTTATCATGAAAATATAAAGCAATTTAAAAAGAATAATCCTGAAATTACTTTAAAAAAACATGGGTTACAAACTGCACAGCATGGCCAATAATCAATCAGCCACTTACCTGCAAAGCTAATAAACATTCAGCTTTGGCCTATTATCGATATATAAAACAATTCAAATGCAGCCTTAATCGCTTAATTGCCTTTATAATTTTTTTTTGTATACTTGCTCATAGTTACTCACTAATAATAAATATCAAAGCCTTCAATATGCTTCACTATTTGCTATGAATTAATTGACCTTCCAATAATATTTCCTATTTAAAAATTCGCATTATCATGCCAATAAATCTCCGCTCTTAAAAAAAAAGCTATGTTTCTATGCCAGTAATTTTCGATGCAGGTAAGTTTTTTCGTTGCTCCTCCAATAACAGATCTCAAGCTATTACTAAGTGTAAATTTGTAGATGGCCTTTCTTTGGAAGTGTTGAATCTACCCTGGTAAGATATCACATGCTTTATATTTTTTATAGGTACGCTGTACAATATTACTTTTCCGCTGAGTTCGTCTCAATTACGCTGTTTGTTTCTGAGTTTCAATAAGTAGAAATTGCTGCTATTATTACATTTGGCCCCTAAATGTATCGCTTAGACATCTAACTCAACTTTGAAACCGCCTTATCGTATGACTCAGGCATCAGTTCCAGTTATATTCTCTTCATCAAGCTTCAATCTATAACCTTACTTCATTTTGACTTCATATTTCCCTTACATGCCTACATTTTTATTCATGTTCAAAATTAAAATTAACTTTAATTAATTCTTGAAATACATCGTAAAGATTTTTATTCAGACGCTAATATAGCACAATACGGAATGTACCGCAACGAAATTCAAACCGTAAGCTCCGTGAAAACGCAGGGATTCAAAGGATACTCGGTAAAATACACTACATTCTTGTCATAAATTTACATAGATAGCCTCTAATTTAAACTATTTGTTTACTCACTTTTTCACACTTTGAATTTATAAAAAACGGGCTCGAAATAGGTCAAGTACAGTCCTTTTCATAAAAACGTACTTGCTACTGCAAGTAGCGCCAATTTTGGTTTAGTTGGAAATGGTCAATTAGGGATTTATGGTTTTAACAACTCTGATTTTAGCATTAAAAACATCAAATTGTAATTTCACTTCACTTTTCATCTTTACGAATATAGCTCTTATTCAAACAATTACTCATTATTATTTTTTTTCCTCTGTAAAGATATGATACCCAATTTGGATTATACGATTTATCTTGGAGCGAAGTACATGAAAGTCAATTAGTAACTAGCAGCGTCGATGGCTCGCTAATGCTATTTGATATCAACATATCAGTAAAATTCTCTTTTTCCTTCCTAATTCATCTATTTTTTTTAAAAAAAAAAACACCATTTAACTATAAATGGTTTTATTTAATCTAACTAAATACTTAATCACTATACTAATTAAGTATTGGTAATATCTAGGGTTATCCTATTGCCAAATGGAAAGAGCACCAACGCGAGGCCATGTCAGTAAATTGGAACTATATATCAAAGGACGTTTTCTTAAGCTCCTCGTGGGACTCCACTATAAAACTTGTATTTATCTTTTTTTCTCTTTTCCACTTTATCATTTAATCTTTATACCATTTATCATTTTCTTAACCAAATTCATACTATACTTTGTTTTACCCTTCTAATTTTGATAAAAATTGCTCCTATTTTATGAAACAGTGGTCTCCTACAAATAAAGCCTCTTTAAAAACAATATCTGAGCACCAAGGCTGTGTTTATGACACCGCGTGGAATCCAAGAAATAAGTCCGTTTTTGCTAGTTGCGCTGAAGACAAAACTATAAAAATACACGACTTACTTCAACCACATCCCGTCTCTGTTCTTCAAGGCCATGTTGACCAAGTAATCTCAGTAGATTGGAACAAATACGATAACAATTTACTAATATCGTCATCCTCTGACAAATCTACCAGAGTGTGGGACATTCGCAACCCAAAATACTCTGTTATTCAGTTTGGACCTTTTGAATTCCCTAAAAAGAAGGTCATGTTCTCGCCCCATCATAAAAACATTGCTGTTGGATGCGGCTACGATATGTGTGTAACTTTTTGGAATCTAACAACTATGCAGCCGATCTATAACTACAACCAACACAAAGAATTCATTTTTGGCATAGATTGGAATTTATTCTATCCCGATTTAGTGACCACTTACTCTTGGGATGAACACGTTAATTTGATTAGAGTTAAAATTTAAAATCCTTGTTTTATCAGTTTTTTATTTCCTTACTTTGTAACGCTAGTTTACTCCTTTTTTGTATTTATTTATTATCACTATTAAATTTATCTAGACTTTCAAAACAATTTATCAATGCCAATCCTATTTTTTTATACTCAAACACATTCTCCAGTCATATTAAATTATATATTATACTCATTTTTGTCAATACCATTTTTATAAAAACCAATTAGTAGATAAAACAATTGATACAAGCTTAATAGATACATTATTAAACTCTTTATTTTATAATCACTCCAAAATGTTATACTATATAAGAAACATTGCATTAAACAGCCAAAAAAAAATATGAAAAAAATCATATATACTGGAATTTAATTCGTGAGGCTGAACTATTATTATTAAAATTTTCCTACTATGAAGCTATACTTTCAAATCGTATTAGAAAAAAAAATAATAGCAACGAGTAAATTATTCGGTACAACCTATGAATTCTTTCAATAAATGACATCAAACTTATTACATGGCAAAAGTTTATTCAGTTTCGAAAAAAAAAACTATTTGTGGCTTATAAAACATTTAAGCTCAACGCGGGGGTCGAGCCCAAAACATTGAGATTAAGAGTCTCACGCTCCACCGATTGTCAAGCCGGGCAAATTATAGCCATTTCATAATTTACGACCGATTTATTGTAGACTGCGACTGGATGTAAACCTGTAATGGCAGTGCCCATTATATTTATAATCTATCTCCTTAACCACTCGCACACACCGACGAACCATGAAACTGTCAACCCTTTCCCGCGCCGTAGAATATTTTTGGATCACCAAATATATCCAACTACGTTCAATGAAAATCGATTAACTTCGAAATCATAAGAAGTATTGGTATTACACGTCATTGGGTGGTGTCATTTTAAGTATTATCAACTTTATTATCTAATATCACGAATTTCAAAAAAAAACATAAATTGTCTTATATAATGTACTAAAGTACACATTATTAGTATCATTATCGTCTTTTCTTTCGCAAAGGTACCCTACCAGATAAAAAAAGATTATACTATTTTATTAAAAAAATTTATTGCAATCTCACAAGAAATTAATTTTAATAGCCTTGCAGAGCTTATTAACGGCTTAAAAATGGAAGCTCGGTAATTAAGAAAGAAGAAGGCACACCATGAGGACGTACAGATGGAAGAAGAAATCTATATCTTCAGCCCTCCCATTGTAGATCTCAACGTACCACAGGGACTTAACGAATTAATGCAGAGTATTGGCGAAGACTTCTATAATTCTATTGGCTCATAAGAAGAGACTAAAGAGGTTTTCCAAGTCTGCCAAAGAAGTAGTATCATGAACTACTAACCATCGTCACTCAATGAGAATATCACGAGCGCTGCGAAGAAGATGGATACGATTCTATAAGGTATCCATATTTTCTTAGCCCAAGCAACCAGATCGCTTGAAAACTTCGTTTACAGGAAGTACAAGGAAGACAGCGAAGTTGCTAAAGAAGGCGATGAAGTAACCCTTGCAAGCGCAATGAGACCAATATTATCCAATATTGCAACAAAAATCTCCCAGAACCGGATGGAAAATGTAAATAAGGCTACTAATATTCCATCAAAGCCTAAACAGTTATTTTTAAACCAAGCTAAACTATTTTTTATCAGTATCAACTGTATAATGCTACCTCCACAATCAAGCCTGTCAAAAAAGCAAGGCTCAGGGGGTCCTTCCAAAGGCGCCAAAAGTACGGAACTTATCTATACCCATCCATTTCTACTGCAACGGTACAGTCTCTTCAATCTGTACAGACTTCCGAAAATCCCACTTTTGCACCGTTTTTTCCCTCCAAGGGAAGGTGAAATTTCAGGGGGGGGGGGGGGGGAAGAGCTGCCATTAGGCCCCCTTCAGGACCCCCCAGTTGGGGG
>LSSN01001637.1:0-31577 GCA_001970855.1 Smittium culicis
TAACTTTACTTAAAATTTGAATATATTTTTCGTACTTTCACCATAAAGTAGCTCTTGACGAGCTAAACAATATACGATTTCAATATTGAAGTCGTTAGACTTGAGGTTTGATAGTTTAAAGATCCTTTATTTTATAAAAAAACTTGAAAAAATAAAAGTGTAAACTAAAAGACTATAAAAATTTATTAATAATTCTCTGCGATCTTATTGGCACGTTTGAAAAGAAAAAATTTTCCAAGTGAGAGAGAGATGTGGAGTACTCTGTCATAGCTTTGTTTGCTGCTACAATATTTAAATGCTGTAAGAATAAAGATATTAAATTGAATTAAATATATTTTGGATTATGAATGTTTATCATTCATTCATAAGCCAATTTTTTTTATTTGGATGAAAATTTTGAGCTTTCTTCGATTTTTGCTAGATGATGTACAAAAATAGTAGCGGATTCAATAAGTATAAACAGAATATTAGTTTTTAAAAAATATAAAAAAAATTTTTTTTATTGCAAATATAACTACAGAATAATGAGAATGAAAAAAAAAAGATTTGGATGAACATTAGAGATAAATGTTCAATTATAATTTAATTACTATTAAATGTAGTAAATTAAAAGCATTTAAAGGGGGAAAAAGTGCCTCTCATAACAATTAAAGAAAGTATCATATTTGTATAGACTAGATTTTTTTTTTTGCTTTTTTTTATACGATTTTGTCAAGTATCGTTTTTTTTTTTAAATAAAAAAGCATTGTATGATTGATATCAGAATTTGAATTCTTTTTCTATAGATTCGTAATTTTTGTCTTTGGATTCTGGGAGGAAGAAGTAAAAGAATATGAAGGTTAAGACTAAGCATGCTATAAAGATAATAAAGATGTAGCTTCCAACAGCATCTTCAAGAGGCAAAAATGCAACTCCAATAACAAATATCCATAGCCAATTAGACGCGATAGAGACAGAGTTGCCTGCAGACATGCCTTGCTGGTCAAAAATTTCAGTTGCGATAAGATATGGTAATGGCGCAAGGCCAAAAACGAAAGTAATTTGAACCAAGTAGATAGAAACAACAGATAAATAGTCAATTTTGAGCTGCAGGGATATCGTAAGGAGAACTAAGCTGATGAACATGGTGATCATTGAAAAGAAAAGGAACTTTCTTCTTTTAACTCTGTCAATAACGAATATCGAAATGAAAGTGAAAACTACATTGGTTGCACCGACTGTCAGTGTAAGAATTGAGCTTGTTTTTGAGTCGAACATCTTTGAAAATATCGCATTAGAGTAGAAGACGATAGCATTGATTCCTGAAAGTTGCTGGGCAGTTTGAAGCAAGAAAACTAGTACCAGAGGTTGGTGGTACTTTTTCATTTTCAAAACGGTAAGTAAATCAGTTTTTTTATTTTTCATTGGTTTATCAATGCCTGAAAGCTCGGATTTTACGAGTAAACTCGATCCTTCTGCTACATTGCTAGTGCTTGAGGCATAACTGACAGGATCCCACGACATTAATTCAGTCTCTACATCGTCTGTACCTCTCAGCCTTGTTAAAACATACCTAGCTTCAGAAAATCTGCCTTTTGAAGCTAAAAATTTCGGGCTCTCCAAAACAAACAGCATTGATACGCCGTTGATCAAACTAAATACTATGCCAAAGAGAATCACATACCTCCATTGATTCCCAGTTCCGAAAAAGTAGCCGATAATTTGACCACAGAAGACACCCACGACAATCAACATTTGATTAAAGATATTTAAAAGTCCTCTAGACTTTATAGGAGCTATTTCAGTAAGAAATACGGGCGCAATTACTAGTGCAGCGCCTGCAGCAATTCCCGAACAAAATCTACTAAAAGCCATCATCTGCGGGTTGACAGAAAAAAACTCTAGCGCCGAACCAATAAAGAATATCAAGCTGTTAAGTACAAGATATTTCTTTCTCCCATAAATTCCTGAAAAGTGTCCGCCAATAAAAGATCCTATCAAACCACCGATCGCAAATATTGAAGTCACCAGCTCAAAGTATGAATCGCTCATGGGTAAACACACGGGTAGGCCTAGGATTTTCCCTGTATTTGAATTTAAATCACAGCTCATGATAGCATCTTTAGGGTTATTCAATTCAGACATCTTATAACCAAATTGGAAAGGTGCGAGGGCTATTAAAATCCCTGAAATTATGCAGTAAGGCGTCAACCTCTGATTCGAATCGGATATCATACCAATACTCTCAGATTTTGTAGATGAAGGTAGTTTCGCCATTTCGTTAGCTAGAAGGAAATTTTTTGCTACTAATTTTTGGTTCGTATAAATAAACAGATATTATATATCCTATAAGATTGTAGTAGTACTAAACAAAGAACAGTATTTACGTGTTTATCTTGGTAGTGTATCTTATCGATATTATGTATAAAGTAACTTGTTACGACAGTTCAAATTTATTTCAGGTTTAAATTGAGGATATAAAAAACCGAATGTATTGTAAAAAAGGATGGATATAAAAGTTGTAAAAGTGAAGGACTGAAGGATTAAAAGATAGAAAGGAAGTGAGCTTTTTATACGTTTCTAGGAGAATTTTAAGAACAATCAACAAATGTATAAATATATATTCATAGCTGGTAAATGTATCATAAGAATCGAAAAATGCCGAATATATGCTAACAAAATAAATTTTATGGCACTAAAAAGATTTGCAAGTTTTTTTTTTTTGGCTAAAAATTGACCATTATTGGCTGATCAAAAATAATTTACATTTTCAAAATTACCAAAAGCAATATAAAAAATTCATTGTTACACTTGATTAAAAAATATAGTTTTTTTTAGCTAACCCGCCCTTTATCAATTAATATATAAGGTATAGATAATTTCTATCAACAGTAGTTCAGAATTAAATCATCGTTACAAAATAAAAAATTATAAATAAAAATTTTCACGCATCGTTTATTGGCTCAGAGACATGCTTTTTCATTGAACCAAGATCAGGAGTTTTATCCAACAGAATCTCTATTTTTGGGATAGGTCGCTTCTAGTACATTGCAAAGATAAAAATTTCTGGTTCATAAAGCGCTAGTATTATTTTATAGCATATTATCTAAGCTGCCACCAGTACGCTGACATCTATAGATACTAAAATAAACAAATATATTTTTAACCTGATTGATGCAAGTCAAAAAAAAGAAATACACATACTAAATACCCTTGTAAACATCCTTCACTATATAGATACTCTACTCTTCTAGAGCATATATCGTCTCATAAAATACAATGTATTGAATATAAATAAACGGGGGGTGTCAGTATAATGTATGTATTCACCACCTGATTGATAAAGATTAAGGTTTTAAGAATGTGGTTTTCAAGTGAATAAATCAATTGGGGGCATTAATAACAATGGGTATAAATCAGATATAATATGATTTGTGACAAATACGAAAAATAATTTTTAATTTTACTATATAGAGCTTACTTAATTTAATTTCCTGTTGTAATTACAGTTTCATACGATTTTTAAATTTATATTAACAAAAAAAAAGTATTATAGGACTAAATACTTTTTTTTACTGTGATTAACCAAATATATTGATCTTTTATAATCAATAAATATTTCCCAACACTAACTTTAAATTTTTGCCTCATATACTACTAAACAATCGTAATTTAGAATTATTTGTCAAGATTACATATAAATTCGATAGTATTTTTTTTGAATTCCAACAAAAATATAGCAAAATAATTTTATAATTCAGTAATAATAACTTTTAATTTAATTTGAATATTTGTAAATGGGTTTGAGTGAAATTACTAGCTAAGGAAGCTAATTATCTAAATGATTGTACTGTCAATGAATAAATTTTAAAGTGGTATTAGAAAGTTTAACTTGAGTACTTTTTTTATAATTATAAAATTTTATTAGTGCCATAAAAACGCTAATATATACTAATTATCGCAAAATTTTACCTTACAAACAGCTTAGGTGTTGTGGCACATAATAAAAATAGTATTTTTTTATTTATAAAAGTTTCTTACAGTTTATTTGACCCTATACCTCCAGAAATTTGATGAATTGTATGAATAAATGATCCACATTTATAAAAGCTTTTTTTGTAATTAGGTATTGTTGCTAGTGCTACACTCAGTAACGAATTTAGTTCACACCAACAATTTCGGATCCTTAATTTTAGGAATATTTATTTCAAGTGATTTTAGAATAATATTTTCTTTTTTATTGTAAAAATGAATATCAAACTGTACTATGTCCTCATTCTTATTTAGAAATGATATTAATTATTTTCATACTAAATATATTTCAAATAAAATTCTTTAGTTGAATTTATAAAATTGTTTTAAAGTTTTATTTTTTTTTTTTAAAAAAACTTAACTTTATTAACTTTATTTCTTTTCTGAAATGATTTACATTATATAAATATTTAAGTGATATTTTGTTCCATTTTATCATATATAATATCAATCTTTCTTGAAGATTTTAAGTTTGGTTTATTGGAACTTTAATTAAAAACATTAGCTATTATAAGAAATTACCAGTAAGAAAGAGAGTGTATATAATAAAATAGAGAAGCAAAAAAAATTTTTAAAATTTTAAAATTTGAATTCTTTAGCAACTTCCTTATAAGTCCTGTCCTTAGTTTCAGGAAGGAAGAAGTAGAAGAAGATGGCGAAAAGAATCAAAAATACTATGAAAAGAATATACACGTAGTTTTTTAATGCATTTTGTAAGGAAAAGAACGAAACGCCAATAACAAACGTCCAAATCCAATTTGCAGAAATCGATACAGTGTTACCTGCGGACATGCCTTGTTGATCGAAAAGTTCTGTTGATATTAAATATGGGAGGGCACCCAGTCCAGTGATGAAAGATATAGTTACCAGATATATCGATATCACAGATAGGATATCGATTTTTGCTATTAATGATACCGTGAGAATACCTAAGCTGATAGACATTGATCCCATAGAAGCAAATAGGAATTTTTTTCTTGCGATTTTATCCATAATAAAAACAGATATAATGGTAAAAAATACGTTTAATGCACCAACTACTAGAGTTAAAATTGCGCTAGTCGATTGATTGAACATTTTTGAAAATATTGAGTTGGAGTAGAAAAATACAGTGTTAATTCCTGATAATTGCTGGGAAGTCATTAGAAAGAAAACCAAAACCAAAGACTGGCGATATTTCTTCATGGTCAAGATTTTTAGTAAGCTGATACCTTTGATCTCATTTGCATAACCGCCTTCTTGGGATATAGTAGTATCCGGTAAGCTTTGTTCAATAGACCCATACCTATTTTCAACAATATTTTTGTTAATATCCCAGGATTCCATTTCTTCTTCAACGTCGCTTGTACCTCTTAGCTTTGAAAGAGAGGCCTTTGCCTCGTTATACCTACCTTTGGTTAGTAGATATTTGGGGCTTTCAACAACTAAAAACATGGTTATCATGTTTACGACGCTAGATATTACAGCAAGTAAGATCACATATCTCCAACTACTACCTGTTCCAAAAAAATATCCCATCACTTGAGCTATGAAGATACCAGTAACGATTAGCATTTGATTAAAGGTGTTTAGGAAACCTCTCGACTTTAATGGTGCGATTTCTGTCAAATAAATAGGAGTTGTGACGACCCCAGCCCCAGAACCGATACCAGAAATGAATCGGCCTGTAGCGAGCATTCCAGGATTAACTGAGAATAGCTCTAAAATAGAACCTACAAAAAAGAATATGCTGTTAAAGATTAGATACTTCTTTCTTCCAAATCTCTCGGCACAATAACCTCCTAGAAATGCGCCAAAAAGGCCTCCTATTGCAAAGATTGAAGTAACGAAACCGAAATAAGTGTCGGACATTGGCAAGCAAACAGGAAGGTTTAAGAACTTTTTGAAGTCAGAATCGATGCATCCAACAATCGCATCCTTGGGATTGTTTAGTTCAGAGAGCTTGTATCCAAACTGAAATGATGTTATTGAAGCTATGAGCCCAGAAACAATGCAAAAGGCTGTGAGACTTTGATTTCTCAATTCATTCTGCGGCGGTATGTGCTGTATAGTTTCATTTTCACTGTCAGAATTCATTGAAAAAAATGATTTTTCTTTAAAAATGAATAAGATTATAGCTGGTGTAGAGATGGAATGATTGTTGATAAAGAGTTTATAACAAAATGTTTCGCGTAAACAGGTTGTATGCACAAAATGTTTATTAAATAAAATTTACTGATTTTTAGATGTATCAGTAGTTTTTTTTTTGATAAACATTTGAATAAATCATATATTTTTTCTTTCCACCAAGTCGTAAGCCTTCCATTTTTTTTAAAATTATAAGACGAGCTTGATTACGCCAAAAGTTAATTATAACAGATTGTGTTAGATCTTATCACGATGAGAGAAATCTCAAATAAATTCACAAACAAAGGGTAAGCCAACCGAGATTTTTTGTAAATATAAAAACTGTAATTACCCTAAATTTTATTATGCATTTACTTTTCTTTTGTGGATTTATTGACTTAACTGTTCTCAATCGGCACTAATTGGCCAAGCTTTTTTTTTAGTGGCAATATTTTACATGTAACAAACAAACAGCCAATTCTGAGCCAATTTAACAATTGAGCTAAATTATGTTCCTCACACTGAGTACGATCTCATTCAGGGAGAAATATGAAAAGCCAAATATTAAACAAGCGCATGCATAAATATATATGATAATATTACAATCAAATGAATAACTCTTTACCAAAAAAAAAAAAGATTGTTATATTTACTATCGGTGCCACAGATAAAACGATGCATTTATTAAAAAGCTTATTGTACTTGCTTTCTTATAAAATAAATAATAATATGCATAAACTTATATTTTTCATAGCAATTCAACGACCTAAAAAATATTGCAAATAAAATATAGCGAGTTTTTTAACCCTTTCCTGGGCGTAGACAGCTTTTGAACCTCTAATTATAGCCAATTATGTTCATTTAAATTAATTTAATTCTGAGGCTTTAAGAAATATTGGCTTTTTGTTGAGTATTAGCAAATAGTAAATTATATGATTAATCATAAATGAATCAAAAAACATTTTTTTAAAGAGTGCTGTTCGAGAAAGAGTTAAGAGATGGTTCTAGATGGTTTTTTATTGACTTTTAAAATTCCTTAATAAAAGCAATTTCAAAAATTACTCTGAAATAAAGGCTCAAAACAAGCTATAGTTTTTTTTTTTTTTTTTCACTGAAAATTTATTTATACAATAATAAAAACTAATAAAAACTAATTAAAAAAGTATAAAAAAGTAAAAAAAAATTACAAGCTATAGTTAGCTCTATAATTTTATTTGGATCTGCTTAGTTAAACCCAATTATATTCCGTAATCTTAAAACTCATCTAGACTTTGTAATAATTACATAAATTTGAAACACAAAATTAGATGAAATAAGTATAGATATAGGCTCTGCTATATTTTTTGCAAAAAGTTACTTGGATATACATTTTCAGCTCAAGTTGAAAATCGTAAATATTACATCTCCTACTCTCTATATCATGCTTCGAAATCCTAAGCCCAATACGTGAAATACGTTGGTTGTTTATGACTATTAGCAATACTATTATGCATAAATGTTTACTTGTTATAATTATTTTAGGCGATTTATTCCAGCATATATTATATGTATAAATACTACTAATTCCATGTTATTTTGAATCTTGATATCATATTCATTGCTTTTATTAGAAAAATATTTAACATTTTAAAGATTTAGTGTTTTTTTCTACGCTTATCGACCGGGACCTTGTCCAATCCGCTTATAGCTGAGTTTTAGCTCTATTAACCCTTTCATCGGCGATATACTATTTTTGACCCAGGAGATATAGCCAACACAGTTCAATTAAAATACTACAATTCCATGGATATTTCAATCATTGGCTTATTGTTGAATGACTGCAAATAATAAATATAACTATAAATCAAAAACGAATCAAAAAAGCGACTTTTTCAAAGAGTGTTGGACGGGAAAGGGTTAAAATTCAGGAAATTCAAATACGGCATACTTTTAACACTTTCAGGGGCGGTTGCCCTTTTTTGAACTACCGAAATTATCCAACCAAACGGCAAAAATATATATCAATATAAGGTAATAATAAATTATTGGATGGTAAATTTTAAACATCCAATAACTAATAAATATAATATGAATTATCCAATTATGATTATTTAATAAGTTTAAGAGTACTTGCCCCGGAAAGGGTTAACCATTTCCCGTCCAACACTCTTTGAAAAATTCAATTTATTGATTCGTTTATGATTAATAATGAAATTTACTATTTGCTGTTATTTTACAATATACTAATACTTCTTAAAATCTCGGAATTAAAGTATAATAATTGAATGCTGTTGGCTATATTTTTTAGACCAAAAATAGTCTATCACGCGGGAAAGGGTTAAAATGGAGAATCTTTTGAACTGCGGAACTTTTTTTACTCCTAAATTTATTTTCCTATAAAAACTCGAACATATTATTGATCGAAAAAACTATTTATATATCATCATTGTCTAATAGGCTTTAAAAATGTGTTTAGATAATGAGCATGAAAAAAATTAATTCATGCTCCATCTCCTCGAGATTATTTCCCATACACTCATACAAGAATACATAATTTTATTAATTGTTAACTCTTTCCCGTCCATCACTCTTTAATCAAAAGAATTTACTGATTCGTTTATGATTTATAACCAGATTAATAGCTTGGCTCTATCCTACCATAAGCCAATAATTATATTCGCCTATGAATTAAAGTATTTTTATTGACTGCAGTTGGCCATATTAGGTAGAATAATGACAGTGTACAACCCAAGAAAGGGTTAATGGACAGCTGATCATAGCTCTTTTATTTTAATTTATGCTCCGACTTGGTCATTTTCAGTGTTGTACCATACAAGAAATATAAAGCCTTTTCAAGTATAATTTCCCAATTCCTGAATGACTAGTCATCCTTGTACCACAAAAATTAGATAACACAATTAGTAAATAATTTTAGACCCAAATAACAGTAAATCTTTGGACGTTTGAAATCGAGTATCAAATAGCTAATACGATTAAAAAATTCTGTCGAATCAATAAATTAAGTATCTTTAATGTCATTTCTCCTGTAATTATTAAATTGGAATAACTAGGGCTATTGGAGAATGCTATTAAAAAAGCAAACTGCTTTACGTTAAAAAAAATAAGTAAATGATTAGTTATAGCGGCTTTTATATTATAACTTAAACATACTTTTTCAGTTATTAAAGTGTTATACATCACTTATGTTATATTATGATTAAGCAGATATTTTTTCCATCGGTATTCACTTACAGTCGCTATAATACTATAAAAACGTGTAAATGGATATTATTGTGGGTATATTGATGATATATCTCTGGGTCTAAGTTAAATGATCTTGTTCAATTGGATTTTTTTTCTCTTGACAACTTTTAGTGTAGATTGGCAATTTAAATAATAAATATTTAGAGAATGGATGGGTAATATTTTTTTAGCTTAACCAAATAATGGTGAATAGACATTGATTTTGTGATTATTTAGAATTAAGAAATGAATCAGTTGATTTAGTTTATGTTTACAAATAATCCAGTGAAATAGTTAATATAAAAATGAGGTGGGCTGAAAATGAAAGTAAATTTTTTATTTTGCAGTTAGAGTTTGTCGTTCAAACGAATAATTGAACCGTCAAAAAATATCAACCCGACTTCGATGATTGGTTCAGCTGTTGGGTTAATATATTTTAAAATTCTTCAAGCGAAAGAGTGGTATTTTTACAGCTTAAAGTTTTATACATGTCAATATAATTATTAATTGTGCTTTTATTTTACCAGTTCTCATGAGATCAAAGGGATTTTTATAAGTTTTGATCCATTCTGATTTTATGTTGTTGTTTAAGTAGTTACCCATCCAGAATCTTCTCAAACGAATATCACTAAATATATACGAAGGGGCAGTAGAGGTTATTGGGTCAAAATTTATGGCACCGTAATTGACCATAACTCTGCCATGGCAGAGTTAGTTGACTATGTTTTTAGATGATTTTCCTCCAACGCAGTTAAAAAAAAGCTGGATATGTGATCTTAATATATAGAATAGGTTTAGAGCTGTCTCAGACTCGAGATCGGTATCTCTTACAACAATATCAGTGCCCAAAGACTTTAAGAATGCTGAAGTTTGCTCAAAGTTTCCTCTGCCACGAATGGCATTTATGGTTCTATAGCCAAATAGTTTAGTAAACTGGATTATGTATTGTCTAGCACCGCTGTTGGCGCCATTTTGGATTATATAATCACATTCTTTCAACTCGAATATATCTTTAAGCATTCTGTATGTTGTTAATTCATTAATTCTAGTTGGTATTATATTATCCGGTGCTAACCCTTTCCCATCCAACACTCTTTAAAAAAATCAATTTATTGATTCGTTTATGATTTATAAGTATATTTATTATTTGAAGCAATACTACACTATTCCAATAATTCTAAAAACCTCGGAATTATGTTACTTTTCACGAATCTAATTTGCTAAATTTGGTATATCAAAAATGTTCTACCGTCATTGAATGGGTTAAATGTAGTTCAATAAAATCTCAAACAGTTAAAGCAGTAGTGTTAGACCATAAGCTCTTTTTAATATTTTATTGGCTTAGATTTTTGAGTTATTTGCGCTTATAAGCTATAAGTTATTATGTTAGAATTAATCGTGCTCTTTAGAGCGAAGATTAATACATATAATACGAGGAGAGGAGATAAATTAAGTGTTACCATCTTATTTTATAATACTAAACCGAAAATTACAAACCAATAAAATAAGTGAAATAAAATGAACTAATAAAAATTTTTATGGAATATAATCTAAAGTACACGATTGTTTTATCCTTATCATCTTTCAGCAAAAGTAAATGGGAACGGGAGGGCGGGATTTTTTATGGCTCCTCTCCTCGTATAATATGTATTAATCTTCGCTCTAAAGATCTCGATCAATTCTAACATTATAATTCAGAGAGGAGACATATAAGTCAATATAGATTTAATATCGACTCATTCAAGCTATTTGAAGAAGTTCTTGTGAGTCAATAATATGTATCGAAGATAGAATAGTCTGAACATAATGTGTGTGAGACTATTTCATCTGATTATACCCCATTGTTAGCCGCCAGAGTTGCTCTGATAGCTCTGCCCTTTGGTATGGGTGTTTTGGGTTCGCGGCTTATTAGATCTGAAATCTATCGGATATTCCTAGAAATACTATCAACAGATAAAGGCTTCGATTTATCATTTATAAATCTTAGGAGCCTATTTACTAACCATTCGCTGTTTTTGGTATGTTGTGTTTGGCAGAGAGTGGAAGCAACATTTTCTTTTTATATTGCGCACGCCAATATCGGACAAAAGATTGGGCCTGTGTGTGCGGATATTTGTCAAGGCTTTTCAATCGGTCGGTCAGCTCGTTTTTCTTTTGGCGCTACAATATCTAAATCTAGTGTACCTTGGACTATGCAACTGCGTCCATCATCTATTTGATGTATGTCGCCTGCTCTCAAAAAACCGGTTACGGCCAGAAGCCAACTTAGCTTGGAGCTTGGATTCTTAACGGAGAGTTCGAAAGTAGGACCCCGTTCCTATAATAATTATAACACAGGGGAAATTTCGATGATTGATCTGAAAAATTATTTAATCGATGAATCATGCAATGTTCTTACAAATTCAGAAAACATTAGATAGTTTTCCAGTTCGGTGGGGTTCGGCGCTAATTTTATCAGCGCAGATTTGTAGGCTTTAATTGAGCTTACTCTTAGTTTATCTACGGTATAGATAGCGGCTAGATATTTGACAATCTGCGGATCTGATATCTCAGAGTTTATCTAGTTTAAGATTCGTCAGTCTAAAACGCGCTGTTGGACAGAGCTGTATCTCGATCGACGTCGGATACGTCATTCTTTTGAAAGTAATAAGTCAATAGCGTAATTTCTGAGACCTTGGGATTTGAGGAGACGCCTCTGATCCTCCATGCTATCAAGCTCGAGTGCTTGTTTGTCAAGAGCGGAGACTTACCGATTTTTGAATTTGATATGATCTTCGTTGCTTGTAGGAGGAGTGGTTTTAAGGTTGACAAGTCCATGAGGTCTGGAAAAAAGATTGTTGACTTCCATAATGGAGTTACCAGAGTCATTGTTACTCTTTCTCTCCTGACCTTCAGCACTACTTGGAAGATTAGGTTCCACGGTGGGCAGCAGTAAGGGTTTTTGAATTCGGACCAGTTGTAGCTCAGTACGTTCTGGCCTAATGCATTCGTATCTCGGAACCAGCTGAAGTAGGCTTCGACCTTCCTGTTCAGTTGGGGTGCAAAAATATCCTCATCTTGTTGGCCGTACATTGAGTTCAAAGTGTTTATTGACTCTTGTAAAAGAGAAAATTCGGTCTGTGCGGTTAACCTGCTCGGAGCATCTATTGGATTGAGTACCAAGGGGGAAAATGTAACTTGAGGTCTCGTTTCCGTTTTCAGACAGTGATCTCATAATTTTTTTGCTATACTGAGCAATTCTGGGTGAGTCATTTCTCCAAACTTCCTTAAATATGCTAGCATGATCGTATTTTTTGAGTAGGCTAAAACCGAGCGACTGATCACATTTTTAAGTCTGAGTGCATACAATACTGTGATCAGTTCTATGACGTTGATATGTATCTTCGTCTCTGCTCGATTCCATAACCCCGAATACGTGTGAGGTCCCGCTACTATACCACATTCTATGTCGCTGGAATCTGTGAAATTTTCCAATTCAGGTGTTTCAGGCAAAAATGAGAGCCTGTTCCATGACATCAACTTGTTCTTCCAGAACAACAGGTTCTGAATGGCAGGCATTGTCAAAATTACCTTCGACGTCCACGATTTCATTGTCAACATGGAGCGATTCTTGAGCTCCAGAAGTCGAAGGAGCATAAGGCGTTTAATAAGGAGAGAAATCGGAATCGATCGAACTTTTCCTATGAAGCTTACCATACATCTCAACGTCGCTTTTCCAGCAATCAGTAATTTGCTGGCCTCACTTCGAAGGTTCTGAATCTTGGTTGGAGGTACTTTTAGTGGCATTTCCCTGGTTTTTATCACCATTCCCAGGTGTGTTATCGATTGGTTGTGAATGTAAACGATTTCTTGTCGTTGATTTTGAATCCAAGCTCTTAGAGCTTGGAGTAGATTAACCGTGCGTTCGTTTAGCACACTGTTTTGCTCTCTCCTATCATTTCAAGGTCTTCGAGGTAGGCTGCTACTCGAATCCTTTTGGACCTGGCCCATTTCACTACTGGCCGCATAATCTTGGTAATTATCAGCAGGCCCAACGACAGCCCGAATGGTAGCTCACGAAAATATTTTCTGCACATCTTGTGAATTAAGATGTGCATAAATGCTTCCTGAAGGTCCGGGCACGTCAAATAATCCTTGAGTCGAATTATTCTGCAAACGGAATTGAGATTTTCCACCTTGAGATTCTGTTTCTCGACGTGCTGGCTCAGATTGCGGAGGTCTAGTACATTACGAAGTCCCCCAGCCTTCTTGGGAATTGTGAAGAGCTGGCTGTAAAATGCAGGATCATTGTACTGTATCTCATCGACGGCTTTCTTGGCTAGGAGTGAGGCCACTTGCTCCGTCAAAACTTTTCTGGCCTCCAGACTCAAATTTCTCTTGTACCGATGCGGACGGGACGTCAGAAGTGGAATTTGAGGGCTGCTCGCTTGGAGTGGGCCCGAAGGGCCCGCGAAAAGCGCTATCTATTTCAAAAGGTATCCTTCGTGCATCTTTTGAAATGGGAGCGGGAGAGTGGGGGTTCTTGAAGGGGATTCTGAATTCCCTCTCTACTATGTTCCGAGCCCAACTGTTGTTCTTTAGTCTGGGCCATGTCTATTTGAACATATAAAGGCGTCCCACTATTGGGGGTCTGTTCTGGGTCTCTACTGAAACCCTTTTGCGCGTCTGCGACCCATCCCGAGAAAATTTGATTGGTGGTCGGTAGTCTTGTTTGAGACGGCTTAAGAGGAAGTTGCAGTCGAGATGCTTGTCGCCGTAACAGAGTTGCTGCTTTATGAGACTTTTGAGGTCGTATTCTGTCGGCGCTTACGAAAGGGCTGAATTCTCTGGCGCTTCGTCCCAGGCTTCTTGGCTATGAGGGCTTCTAAAGCCTTTCGTTTCATTAGCGGCTTAGTGTATGTCTCTACGAGTTGCGTCGATTTTCCTGGAAGTCCCAAGTTCCTTGTGTAGTCTATCTATCCTAGCTTGAGTCAAAGTGGAAGGTATGTCCGACAACATAGCCCTCATAATACTGGCGAACAGAACTTCATGGTCCTCTTTGGTATCGATTCTAGGACTTTCTTGAATCCTTTGGTGAACGTAATAGTCAATGGGCCTAGTAGCTTGTACCAAGGCCAACTGAATTCCATAGAGAGCGGAGTCGACTTTATTCACCGTGATGTATGCTGAATCGTTCAGAGGGTATGGGATATAGTCCATAGAACTAGTTTTTGGGCAAGAATGTATTGAAATCTTGCGTTCTTTCTCGGTTAACGGCGATCGGAAGAAGTCTTCTTCAATCGATGGGAGCGCTTTGGCAAGCTCCGGTTAAACCTTCAAGTTAGTAACATATATCATCGTTGTAACGTAGGGTTACTATTGTTCTTGGTTACGCACCTTTTCACGGTATAGCTGTTGCAACATCTCAGTCAGTATCCTGAGTTGTTCTTGATTTCCGACAGCTTGAGATTCTGGTATTTGGTCCACCACTTAGTATTTTGAAGGAATAAGTTTTATATATTTTTAAGTATAAAAATTTTTAAAGTTGAAAATCTTTATACTGGCAGAGTATCTTTGCGAAAGAAAAGATGATAAGGATAACACAATCGTGTGCTTGACATCATTGCCATAAAAAATTTTATTAGTTCACTCTATTTCACTTATTTTATTGGTTTGTAATTTTTGTTTTAGTATTATCCAATAAGATGGTAACTCTTAATATGTCTCCTCTCTCAAGTATAATTTACTTTTTTGTTTTTATGAGATTTATTGAAAATTATTATTTACATGATTTCTAAACTATTTCCTGAAATTGCGAATATCAAATATAGCAACAAAGTATGAAACATGGAATTATTACGCTTATATAGGCATTTCCAAACCAGAATACTATGCAAAATTTCAAAACTTCTTTTTGTTCATCTACTCAAAGCCGCTTGAGCTATTTAATTTCAGGACATCCACACTAATTCAACTAGCTTAGATTTTGAGACATAGCTGGATTAAAAACTTACTCACAATACAGAACTTTTTTCTGAACACTTTTAAATAGATTGCTGATGTGTTATATATTAAATAATGTTCATTTAATAAAAATCTATTGTTTTTTTTATGCCTTCAACCAATACTAAACCAGTTAGCATGTCTAACAAATTTTTCAATAGATTATATGACAATTCTAGAGGAAAAAAAAAAGATCTTTTATATTTAAATATTCAGCTTATGTGCATACGCACCCAAATGCTGTTAGAAGCTCTTTGGTCAAGTTTTTATCAATATAATAATAACTAGACTTAATTATTAATTGAGATAGACGATAGTCATGGTTTTATTCTCGATAATTTAAAAATAAGATACTACGAAGTTTCGTAAAAAAAGTTAGTAAATAAATACTTACTCGCCTAAAAAGGCTAATAAATACGCACATAGGAGCTATTCATACCATTCATAGTTGTAGGTTTAAACTTTATATCGTACCTTTGATTTTAGGGGGGGGAAGAATTATTCATAAACTTTAAGCTACAAATTAACCTCTAAGAATAAATAAGAAATCGCTCTTATACGCTAACAAAAATTACTGTATATTACTGGAGCTATCTGTTTAATTCATTTATTGCCCAATAGATTGTAGGATTTAAGCTTTTATAACGAGTAACATTCCTCCAAATGAAAAATTATTGTCTTTTTACTTGTCTCTATCGTTTTTGAGTATTCAAACTTCATAACTATTTACTTTTTTTAATTGTTTAAATAATAATTGATAGACAATTTCAATCTAGGTAGAACACTTCTGCTTTTAAATAGTTAGCATCAGGATAATCCTCAGTGATTTAATTTTTAAATAGAATTATACCCTTCGATAATATGGCTACCAGTGTTAAGGTTACTTACCAAAATTACAAGTCTGTAATAGTAAAAACTACGCCAAATATGTCCTTAAAGGCTGTAATAAATCATGTTTGCAATCAAGCAAAAGATTTGGGTGATCCCAACAACTATGGACTTAGGTAAATATGAATATATACAGTCCCATACTCTGCTGATTATTAAGAAAACATCAAACCTCTATTATCTAGGATTTTATAACCAAAATATTTCTATCACCACGCTAATTGTTTTAAATTAGATGGAAAAAAAAGGATTTAGATCTTTCACTAAATATTCGTTTTGCAAATTTGCCACAAGGAGCGAATCTAGATTTAGTCTCAATAAAACTATCAAGTAAGTTTGTAAAAATTTAACCACGAAAATAATTTATTTTTTCTTGCTCTCCGACTAGTCCCCCCCCCCAATTATTTTTATCAAATTTATTATTACTTTAATTTAGGCGATGCTTTAATCTCGATTGCCCTACAGCTCCCTGATGGAACAAGAATCAGAGGTGATCTATCTCCCAATAGCACTTTAAAAGAAATCTACGAAACACTGTCAAAAAAAAGGTACAATTTATATATTTCTTACTGTACAATTAACAAATTAAATCCTAATCTCATTTTTTTAGTTTGTCTGAAGTCGATTCGATATCTTTGCTCATCTTGAACAAAAATGTATTTCTCTTGTCATACTCACACTTATAAATTTTTTTCTGGATTCGATTAAAATTCATTAATTTTATTTATTATTAAATAGTATACTGGCGCACAAATTTTAAGCTCAACTACTGCTAAATCGATCGGTTGCGTGTCTGGATCAGTGCTAGTCCGTGTTATTTCTGGCTCTCTACAAAATATCAATAATAACAATACTCAAGTAAGAGAAGAACCTCAAAAAAAGTCAAATATATTCGGCCAACAGCTCACAAATTTTTCGAATTTATTTAATAAAGTATCTAGACCACAAAATATTACAGAGACCCCAAAGAAGCTTTCCGATTCGCTTCAGCAACCTATATCCTCTTTAGAAAATACTAATTCAGATAACAGCTTAAATTCTGAGAATACTAAGCAAACTCTGCAGAATTCAAAAGGCGCAGATTTTGTTTCAAATGAAAATCCAGAGCTCAAATATTCAAAAGCCTCTACACATAATAACAATTCATCAAATATACCTGTAAATCATTCTGCAGGAACTGAAAGGACCATGAAACAACTCGATGAAAAAATTCCTGCCGTAGAAACCACAGTTGACCTCCCAGAAAATAGCACTAAAGTTGTACCTAAAAAGAAAATAGTTGTTTCGATTTACATTCCAAAATCTCAATCATTAAGCTTATCTGAAAAAGAGTGTGAGTTGTCTTTTACAAACAAAATTCTGGTAATTAGCTATAACTTCTTTTTTTTTCCCCCTTATCTATTTAGTTGAAGTCCCAGACAGTTTTTATGAATTGACCCAGGCTGAAGCAAAGTTTTTATTTGAAGAACAAAGAAATATGAACAACCAACAAGTTGGTTTTAAAACGAAGGCATTTAGGGACCGCGAGTTGCAAATCGAAACACAAAAAATGAAAGAGAAATTTAAAAATGTAACAAGTTTTTTTTTTTTTACTTTTACTCTACAACATTTGATTTTCGTTATAATCATGATACTATAATTTACGTCTAAACCTATATCTTTATTAGATTGCAATTCAGTTCAAACTCAAAGACGGCGCTCGAATCTCAAGAAACTTTAACTCGGAGCAAAAATGTATATTTACCTAGTATAATGAAATCTCTATTCTTTATTAAACTAAACAAGCTAAACCTTTATTCGACAAAATTTTGTAGCCCAAAGCCTATTTGAATTTATTGAAGAAATTTTTAAAGTTGATTCAGCCGAAATTGAATTATGTAATTATTTAGATTAGTTTTTTTTTTATCAAGATAATATTCTTAATGTATTTTTTTATTTATTTAGACACCACACACCCAAAATTGATTTTTAACAAAAACGACACTAAATCGCTATTTGATTTACAATTGTACCCAAAAGCAATTATAAATTTAAATTTTTTGGCCAAAAATATCGGTAAACATTTTTAGATTTCATAGATTTACTCATGTTTTTAGCTATTTAAAATAATTAATTCTATTGTCTAATTTTAGATAAATCAGACGTAGCCCTTTTATCTCGAAATAATCGAAATTTAGACGCATATGAATTTTCTACTGTTTCAGATCCAGTTGGAGAATCAACCCCAATTCAACTCAATAAAGGCAAATCGCCTGCACCAATTACCTCGTCCCACAAAAACGAGTTTAACTTAAGTAAAAGCACCATACTCAACAATCCATCTGCTTCAAATTCAGGCCCTAAATGGCTAAAACATGGTTAGTGTACTTTATATTTACTATACAAAAAAATTCTCTATTTACAAAAATTCTTATAATTTCATTAAAATTTTATATTATAGTTACCAAAAACTTACGTAAAGACTGAAACCCTTTTTTTTTTAAAAAACAATAATAATAAATTTATATTAAACATCTGAAGCTTAGGAAGATATATATTTATACATATCTAAAGTTTAGAAGTTATATCTTTAGTTTTTTTTTATTATCAATATTTAGTACTTTGAATATTGATCAACTTAATATTTTGGTTTCTTTTTAAACATAATAAAATAGTGAAATATCTAGAACTTAAACGTTTGGGGAAATTAGCGAATAAATTAATAATCTATTGAAAAGATGAATTTTTAAGGCTTTGAAAGCTTAGTTTTAAAGTTTTTTACTAAAAAAGCAAAGCAAATTATTTCTTTTGGGAAGGGTTATTTTTTTTGGTTGTTAAATTTTTTCTTTTTTAAGTGCAGCTTAACTCTGCTGTTTTCTCGGCTAAGTGTTTCTTGTTTATACTTCTTTTTGAGATATGATCGAGCTTGGGAGTCAGCAAGTAGCTCTTCAATAATCGTGGATTTACGCTCTTTCTTTGTCATTCTACTAGAGTAAAAATCGGCAGGACCTTCAATAATTCTGCCAAACTGGAAATGTTTAGGAATTTCAGCTCTTTTCGAGTCTTTTTTGTAGAATCGCTTTGGATTGATAACATTACGCATTTTGAGTACATGTAGCTCTTGCTTAACTTGATCAGTTATCACTGGAGATTTCATATCGAACCAACCTGGGCCTGTCGTTTCTTCTCTAATCTAATTGAAAAATTGCAATAGAAGATTAAAATTATAGCTGCATAGTTTTTAACTAAAAAAAGTTTAATTCTGTGCAAAATATGATAGAATTCGAAAGTCGAAGTGTTTATAACCAAATAATATCTTAATATGCGAATACCTTTTTTTTTAGGCTTTCTGAAGGGCGAACAACGTCGGAATTTGCAATAGAATCTATCGCCTCAATACTGGGCACATCTTGAACTGATACTGAAGGCTTTGGAGCTAGTGTGTTTTTGTTTGTTAAACCTATGCTAGGCTTTTTTAGCGCAATTTCGTGGCCAGAATCTATTTTTTTTCTGAAATAAAAAATGTAACCAAAATTTTATAAAACATGTTTTTGTTACTAACTCGTTAATGCGTTACAAATTTAAATTATATATTGTTTAATGTCAAGTGCGGATAATTAATTAAAAGGATAAGTAAAGTCAGATATCTGGATAATTAAAGGCATATAATAGTTATAAGTAAAACAAAAAAACATACAAAGCAGCTCGTAGTTCAGAATTTTTCGTATTTTCGGTATTAAGATCGTTATTTTTTTCTATCGAAGCTTTAGCTAAATTGAATAAATTATCTAAATCAATTATGGAATCAGTCATATTGGAAAAGTGTATTTGAATATTTAAATCTGATGCAAGAATTGAGAATTAGAAAGTGTTGTATTTGGTAGTTAAGGTTCCTATTTTACGGCTTTAAAAAATTACTATATTTGAAGACATCAACTAAGCTTTCTTTAGGTTTATAGGTAAATTAGCTCATTTACTAAACGTTGAAACCTGATGAAAAAAAATTTTTTTTTATTGGTAATACTATAAAAAATATTTTTCCAGTAAAAATTCATACATGTTAATAATTGGATAAAAATATTGATGTAAGCCAATAATGATAAGCTCCTCTTCAGAAAATCTCATCTGTGTATTTATTGGTTATAAAAATCGAATCTCGCGGATTCTACGTTTAAATATTTCCTGGGCGGTAGATTAATATTGATCTACCAAATATAGCCAACAGCGTTATAATAAAATACATAAATTATGAGAAATTGAGAATTATTGGTATTTTGAATAAAAACAGCTAATTATACACATGTTTAAAAACCATAAACGAATCAGTAAATTGATTTATTTATAGAGCGCTGGACGAGAAAGTGATAATGTCATAAATTACTTGTATTTAAGTAATATTGAGTGTTTACAAATCAGGAATTATGTGTTTTTTAACCTCTCAGAAAGAGTGTGAAGATTTCGTAATAAATTAGATACCTATAATGAAAAGATAAAAATATATTACCCCAAAATCGTAATCATCATTGGCAGTTTAATATTATTCATCAAATAGATAATTTTTTTAACCCTTTCAGTGGCGGTTGGCTTCTTACGAAGTACCAAAACTATCCAACCAAAAGACAAAAAGATATATATTATTATAGTTCTTGATTAACTGATAAATAATAAATATCCAATAACAAATCAATATTCTATGGCTTATCCAATTATGATTTTTAAAAAAGTTTAATAGTGTATGGCTTGGAAAATGTTAGTAAACATCGACTAGTTTTAATTTTCACACTATTTTGGTTACCAACTATGTAAGTGTCTAGTCAATGTGTCAGTATTTTAGTAAATTTTTCAAGGCATTATAAACAAGAATAACAATAAGGTAATTAATAACACAAATTATTTTCAATAAATTTCAAAAAAAAAAAAAAAAATTAATAACACAAAATGCAATTTAAATACAGACCGCTTAAAATTTAATAAATTTAAACTAAGACTAAAAATTATTTCTACTTAGAAATGTCTGTGTATAAATCAAATCTGCGCTGCGAGTAGATAGGAATGTTAGTTCTTATTTCGCTAATCTCTTCAAGGTCAATATCAGAGTATACAATAGTTTCATCAAATTCACAGGTACTTTTAATATCTCCTTTAGGTCCAACGATAGTTGAATGGCCCCAAGCGTGGTAAGAAAAATCCAAATCTCTTGCAGGACTACATCCTGCAACGAATATCATGTTGTCGATTGCACGCGCCTTTAGTAACATTTCCCAATGCAATGGGTATGTATTTGAGTTAAAAGCACCAGGGTAAATCATAGCGACACATCCTTTTCGGGCAGCAACCATCGCTAGCTCAGGAAATCTGAGATCATAGCAAATTGCAACCCCGATTTTTCCCCAGGGAGTTTCAAAAGCCGTCAGATTATCTCCAGCCGAGAGCACCTGACTTTCATAGAAACTTGATTTTCCTGGAACGCTTACATCATACAAGTGTATTTTTCTGTGTTTTGCTATCATTTCTCCATTTTCATTCCAGACAGTGCAAGTATTATAAAACTTCTGTGAATCAGCCGAGCGTTCCGGTATTGATCCTCCGATTAAGTAAACATTTGCTTCTTTTGCGACGTTAGATAATGCTAAAGTAGTATGGCCTAGTTCGTTTTTTTCGACTATTTCTGCATACTCCTTGAAATACTCTGTTCCATAAGGTGAGTTGAAGCATTCTGGTAAAACTACAACACTTGCACCTTCTCTACTGGCCTCCATAACCATTCTACATGCGTTTTCGATGTTATTAGCTTTGTTTGGACCTGGTTTTAGCTGAATTAAAGCCATCTTGAATACATTTAATCCTTGCATATTTTCCTCTTCTTATCCCTGTACTTGCTAGTCCTTCCGATATTTATAACTATAATTACCGCCTTCTAACTTAATTGAATTTATTAATCGATTTGTAAAATTTAATTGTGTTTTTTGATTATTGATCATTAGAAGAAAAAGGAGGATAGTTTATAGAGTTTTTTTTTGCTTGGAATCACCCCCTTGATTTATCATTTATTTTTGTGTTTGATACACTAGATGCAAATATATTTGAGTGTATCCATCGGTTATTTATTAGCTCTTTTAAGAAAACGACGAATAAATTATTGTTATAATGCTAATAGAAACCTTTCTAGCTTTTTAGAAATATATTTTCATATGAAAACTACTAATCATAAATGTTTACCTCTGAATTGAAAAACTCTTTCATTGATTATTGTAGCCTTTCTTTCAGAATAATTCTTATTTTTTATAATGATACTTTTTACGAATACTCTTCATTTATACGATGATAAAATAATGAAAAGCTGTAGTTAATTAATATAGTTTCTCGCTAGTAAACTATTTAGTGATACCTTATAAAATTCACTAAACCGAGCGAAAATATAAAAAAATTATAGCATAAATTCCATAGACTTTAGAGAAAAACTGCTTATCGCTTCAGTATTTTATTCCAGTTTTTCTATCTCTAAAAATTATGTGTTTAACTAACTGGCAAATACGTTCACTTTGAATCCTTAGTTTAAAAAATGATATAAAATGTTCATTATTGAACTCCTGATCTCATTATTTTTAATTTTTATTTTAAAATAATAAAATTTTTAACATTTACAGCAGAAAAATAATTCCAGTTGAGCCCAGTTAATTTATTTAAGAAAAAATATTAATAGAAAAATGCTAAGTTATCTTTCTTTGATAAAGCTAAGCTAAGGATAAAAAAAAAGTCTTAGTGCCCTTTACGAGTATATAATGAAGCTTAGCTATAAAAAGAGAGAAAGTTGACATTATTTATTTGGAAACGTCTGTATATAAATCAAATCTGCGCTGAGAGTAGATAGGAATGTTAGTTCTTATTTCGCTAATCTCTTCAAGGTCAATATCAGAGTATACAATAGTTTCATCAAATTCACAGGTACTTTTAATATCTCCTTTAGGTCCAACGATAGTTGAATGGCCCCAAGCGTGGTAAGAAAAATCCAAATCTCTTGCAGGACTACATCCTGCAACGAATATCATGTTGTCAATTGCGCGTGCCCTCATCAATGCCTCCCAATGCATAGGACCAGTTACCATATTGAATGCACCTGGGTAGATCATAGCGAAGCAACCTTTACGAGCAGCAATCATTGCTAGTTCAGGGAAACGTACATCATAGCATATTCCAACGCCGATCTTACCCCAAGGCGTCTCGAAGCTCGTCATATCGTTTCCTGGTGACAAAACTTCGCTTTCAATAAAGCGTATCTTATTTGGTACATCAATATCAAACAAATGAATCTTTCTATGCTTTGCTATCATATCTCCTTTGTCATTCCAAACAGTACATGTGTTGTATATATTTCCTGATTCTGCTGAGCGCTCTGGAATAGAGCCGCCGACTAAGTAAACGTTAGCTTCTTTAGCCATTTTTGATAATGCTAAAGAGGTGGGACCCATCTCATTCGCACTTATATTTTCTGCGTAATCATTAAAGTACTTTGTTCCATATGGAGAATTAAAGCATTCTGGAAGAACTACTAGCTTTGCTCCTTGTTCGCTTGCTTTCATAACCATGTTGCGAGCATTTGTGATATTAGTCACTTTGTTGGATCCAACTTTGAGTTGGACTAATGCCATTCGAAGTTTATTCATTGTTGAGCTATTGGGGGGTTTTTTTTTCGTAAGTGTTAAAATGGTGGAAAAAAAAAATAAAGATCGGATATATAATTATAATCAAAGTTTGTTTCACTCCTACACTAATTCCATACTTTTATGCTAAATATTTTATTTACTATGCACTTTTCGTTTCTAAGCAAATTAATTTATCTCTTTCAGCGGCTGCAACTATGTTTGAGATTCAAGCAGCCATTAGCAATTCATTATATCATGCCAATCAGAAAATCGCGCACATTATTGACTCTCATAAATATCAGTCTCAAATAGAATTCAAATATAAAAACTCCTGCGAATGAAATAGTATAATAACTTTATTGCGACTCAGCTCTAGTTGCTTGATTAGTTAGACTTAGAAAGCTATTTCTGGTAACAAATTGCTAAAACATATTTCAGCCAACTTTTGGCCAGCAAGTACAATTTTATATTTTTTTCATAAATATATTTGCCTGATACCAGTAAAAACACTATCAAGATAATTTAAATACATCAAACAAGTGATACATTAAATAGGAGAATAAAAATTTTTAAAAACACCCATAATATTAGCCTATATAAAACCGTTTTAACATACAACCTCTCACTATATATAGTATTTTCGAAAACCTATAATAAACCATTCAATTAGAGATATTTAATTTTATATTATACGATACAAGCGATATTTATAAATAAAATATATTAGCTTTATATCGAAACGGAAAACTAAAACACATTGGAATGTAGATAAACGGAACTAAGTCATATAGCTTAGATAAAAATAACTACGAAAATTTTATTAAATAAAATTCAACCTCATTAGAAGGCATTGATTTAGGTTACATAAAATTAAATTCTAAGATCAACAATCTAAATAAATATATGAGCGATTCTTAATGATGTTAGCGCCTTTTAGTATATGCATTAGCACTAATATAAAATTGATTAAACTACGATTACCAAATGAAATAATTATAAAGCGTTGTTAGGAGATTAGTAATTAGAAATTTTTAAATTCCTTTTCTATTCAGCCAGAGATGATAATAATTTCAGCATTCCCTTCGACATAATATTAAAAGTATCAATTAAACCCTCGTATAGAACATTCCCATCACCAGCTATATGGGGAATTCTTACATAATATTTCACTTTTAAGCATAGAGCGCTACAGTATATAAAATCTTATAATAAATTATCTCCAAAATAAAAGTCGCGTGTAATAGTTGTACGAGTAGTAATGAATATAAATATATGATTTTAAATAATACAAATAAAAATCAAAATTAGTCCAAAAAATGAAATTACGAAAATTTAAATGGAATTAATAATAATCCTAGCCGAATATATAAAATAGCGATTGGAAATTTTGTGAAAGTAATAGAGCATATTTAAAAATATCAAAATAATATTTTAAGCTTTATTTTATTGTGGTTATTTGTCAGCAGGGAAAATAATAAATTATCTATGAGTATGTAGTAGAATTAAAATGGTACAATTGATTTTTAGTTGAGCATGGGGTTTAACGTAATTGAATACCAATCGACCCTATCTGTAGAGAAAATTACTAAGCTTCTATAATAAAAGTCATCAGACTTGATTATCATTCGAAATAAAAAAAATGCTAGCTATGAGCTCTCTTATCTCACTATGTTAATACCTATGATAAAATTCAGAACCAAATTTCTACTCAATTAATGATTTTTTGAGTAATAATCTATATTTCGATTTATTAATATATGTAATTGATAAAATAAAAAAGTTAACACGACTATAAAGATGTTGAAATTATCTTCCCAGCATAGTCAGAAATTTTCGAATCTAAATTTTCCCTTTGTGAAAAATAAACTATTAAAAAAAAGCTAAAATATGTTAATTTATTACTAAAATATGGAAAATATCATTACTAATTATTATGAAAATTTTTCTTCAAAAAACGGAGAAATTCCAAGTTATAAATCGTCAAAAATTATATAATAACATCTGTGACTAGGGCTTTGTAGCTTAAAATGAATTAATTCGCTCCAGCATCAACATAAGACAAATCTTGTAATGTGCTAAAATCATATATTTCCTGTAAGCAAAAATAAGAAAGGATCCTATTAAAATTTTGATTGGAAAATGAAGACATGTATTGTATATAAATATTTGAATAGCGACGCACATAAACTCAATACTAAATCAGATCTTATCCATTACCATGATATGGGTAAAATTTTTAACACAAAATCGTGCCCTAGTATTATTTTTCTAGTTTTAATTTTTAAATTCTAAATTTAATATTCTTGTAATATTATTCTTCCAAGTTCACATGTCGATTTCCGAGCTCTTACAAATATACTTTAAATAGTCGATAATGAAAATTTAAAGTATTATAAGTACAAATGTTTGGATTTTAACCATAAAATAAAACTTAAATTACCATACTTATTGTGTGAGATAACATTAAAATCAGTAATTATCAAGATAAAAAATTTTACACTCTGATTCAAGTAGAATAGCGGCGAATTGATAATATTAATATATTACTATAATTATCCTGGACCACAAAAAAAAGTTTTATGATATAACACGAATTCGAGAAACATATTATTGACAGGAAAAAATATATTATGAAAGCAGATTATATAAAAATGCAAAAAACAAAATAATTGTATCAAATAAACTTCTAGATTAAATTTAATTTCAATAAATATATGCCTTAAACGAATTGTAACTAGTAATTAATTGGGATCGCGCAAAAAAATCAAAAATATCAAATAGAGTCCTATTTATCAAATCTTATTTTTTTATAAATATGATGTACCAAAGTTTTATAATCCGATTACACGTATCTCTAATAATATCTTCTACTATATACTCTATTGTATCTGGTAAAGAAAAAAATTATAAATCGTAAATTGAATAATTTAAAATAAATTATTTCATTAGTCATTGAAAAAAAAATTTTCATTTCAAAACTAGTAATGATGTAACAGAGTAAGTCCAATGTACAAAGAAAGCTGTTATTCCAGATGTGTATGTTGCTTAGATGAAGAAAAATTAAATTGAAATATGTTTAGGTTTTAAGCACCCAAGGAATATGAGTTTGGTATATCTCTAATCAGTGTAAATATTTCTCTAGGATCACACTCTATATTATACCAAGAATTTCGGATAATTTCAATTGATAGGCTAATATCCAAAAAAAATACAATTTATGGTTATTATCAGTATCGGCAGCCAATTAAATCAAATGATTGAATTAATTTAAACTGGTATATGTTGTAAAACTAAGGAATTTTTTTTTTGAAATATACGTCTATAAAATATCTTTATGGCGGTCTGAATGCATTTTAATTGTAAATAAGAATAAATTTACATAAAATTCAGTTAATTTGAAAAAAAATTGTGGATATCGGAACATATACAGTTAAAATAGCTAAAATTTTGTTCTTAATCATAATTTTATATATTATTTACTTAAATAAATTAATATAGAAATCATTCCCTGTTAAATTGAACATTTATACACTCAGAAAGACATAAAAATATATTTTTAGAATTATATTCGAATAATATTTGTATTTAAAATTCATCAGGGTACTAATTATACAGAAAAATATATATTCAGCCTCAATATTTGTTAATAAAATACATATGACGGAAAACCAAGTATTTAATACTAGTAATTTATAAAAACTGTTAGTTTAAGCATCAAGATATAAATTTAAAGCAAATTAGTTATGGTATGCTTACCGAAATATCATCTCTAAGCTTTATTAATAAACAGAATATCACTATGTTCCGTAAAATAAAGATCTGAAGATTATTTGTAGTATTTTGCTCAAAATAATATTGTAAAAAAATTTTTTATCTCAATTTTGGATGACCACAAATCGAGAGTAGTTTAAAAAAATATGAAAAATATGAAAAATATTTAAAAATATTTAAAAATTCTCAAAAAAATTTTATATGGGTAATACTTTAAATATACAGCACAGCTATCATTTGAAAATCATTATAAGAGTCTAAATATATTAAAATTATAAACCAATAATCACGCTGAGAGCTGTTTGGAAATTATGAATATAGTGATATTTGTAAATATCCCAATAAATCTTGAACTTTTCCTTGTATTAGCCATTGATATAATGAAATTATATATTTCATAATTCAGGTCAGAAAAAATAATTATAACAGTAAAGTATGGAAATTATTAGATAAAAATATAGCTTTCATAGAATAAAAAGAAATCAAACATTATTTAGAATTATATTATTTAAATATGTCTAGTGTAAGTAAATTTCAGTTTAATTTATCCAGGAATACAAAAAAAATACTATATAAATACAATACCAGACACAAAATACTTTAAAATATCACTATTCCCAAACTTAAAGATATAAATTATATATTCACAATTAAACCGATTGAACTGATGAATTATTAAGACTTAAGATGTATTTTAACTCTATTTTTTCTGTAACTGTGAATGGTTTTGAACAGGATATCGGTATATATATTATTTGCATCCCTTAATTAATTGGTTATAAAATAATCTGAAAAACACATATTTACAATTATAAAAATACTATTATACTTTTATAGATTTAATTAGGCTAAAAAATTTTCTTTTGATATATATAAAACGAGATTATTAGAAAATTATAATAATCACGGAAGCCATTATCACATATTGAAGATAAAAACCTATTTTCACATAAATAATAAACAAAAAAATGTATTATTAAACCATATTTGAGAATTAAATAAGTAATATTGTCTGGTATAAATGCATGGAATTTCATATTATTGTATATAAAACTCGGTACTACTAAAAAAATTTTGAATTTGGGACGTATTATGATTTTATCAACTGAATATACATAAAATTATTAGTTAATTTATATTATTTTGTGCCTAGAAGAAAATAGCCTAAAATTTTTATCAACCCATAGAATCTAACTCAAATTAAAAAATATTTATTCTATCAAACCCTTTGAATATTTTAGCCCACACAAAATTTCTCCACAATGCTAATACTCAAGATATATAATAGGAAAATAAAATAACATAGCTTGAATAATAATGAATTAATGTTCAAAACCCGTAAAATTGATGTTTTTATAAGATTTTTTTTGCCTTCGCTAAAATATACTAATAAAGATAGTCAGTTAATTAAAAAATCTCAAATTTTAAAAAAAATATCAGGATGGAATAATATACAATCACCTAATTCAAAGACAAAAATAAAAATCATATAAAAAAAATCATACAAAATTGTGTACCTGGAATCATATCAATTAAATTTAATAATAAAAATTTGAGCCTCAAACATGATATTAAAATTTTTTTAATTGAATAATAAAAATTTGGGCCTCAAAAATGCTATTAAAAACAATTTAATTGAATAAAAAATTCTAATAAGAAGTATTTAAAAAGTTAAAAAAAAATATCCAAAGCATATATTCTACCAAATCACCTCCGTTGCTCTAGTAGATTCATATTTATTTTTAATTGGTTCAAGGGGGCTGGAGGATCGTTTATTATTTGTTGAATAAGCATTCTGGGGTCACAGATGCAGCTCAAAAATTAGAAATAGAAAAAGACAAAATTTTTATTTTCTGTACTAGTTCTATTAATGTACAATATATTTTAGAAATCCTCCACCACCGCAATAGGATATTTTTATATAGCTCGAACAGTGATTATTTGAAACTAGAAATTAAAAAAAGATCGTCAGAATTTATCTGTGTCAGTATGAACAAGCTAATCTTCGACTATCGGTGATATCACCACTTAAGGAATCTCATAATTATGTTTTCGACCGTCTCAGAAACAGACAAGCTCAAACAGGGACAAAACATTTTGAATTTTTGGTCGAATATTTTCATGCGCAACAAGAGCTTGGCGTTCAGGAATCTACTAAAGCGCATTTTATAAATATCATAAAGTCCCATAATCATACGAAAAGATAATATAGTTTCGGAATTTATTAATAAAAATTACATGTTATTAAAATATTTATGTGACTTATTTTTAAATTATAATCACTGTTCATATAGTATATACATAATTAAAAATATAATTATAAAATAATTTTTTGTATGTAAATAGATAAAAAACACTTAAAATGAAATTTTTTTTTATATATTATATCATATTTAGTAGATCTTCACATATTCTATTAATTACTGAGTTCCACTTTTTTTAACCCAATAATAATCCTTGATAAAAATCATTGAGTGAAAAATGTATGCGCCAAAATGACTGGGAGGTAATCAAGCTATATATGAGTCTAAATTGAAACTGGTAAATAGTAATACCAGACTAATTGAAATTGAAATTAAAGTTATTCTTTAATACTTATATTTTTATGTTCTGGGTTTATATAAATTTAATTTTAAAATAAAAAATAATCGTTTATACTCACAGAAATATTTTATCCCAAAAATAAATTTAAAATTCTGGAATATGAGAGTGTATTTTACCAAATTTATAATCCGCAAATTCAGGAATGAGAATAAGTAAACTCCTGAATTGGTTAAAAATTTTGATACAAGTTAATTTCATATTTATTTCTGAGTTTCAGAAAAAAATAAATATTTTTTTTAATATTATTTTATGACAAGGTATTTAAATATTCGAATATTAAACTCCTTTCAATCCTGTAATTAAGCTAAAAAAATTTTCTAATCAAATATTAGAAATCAGATATGACTATAAATTTAAACCAATGATTACATAAAATAAAAGTATTTTACACAAAATATTTGGATCTCCAATTTAGTTCGTGATAAAAAATATTTCTCAGGCAAGAACCTAGAATATAATAATATTTTTGATAACTTGATCAAGATATACTCGATATTTACCTTTTTGATAATGATTTATAAGATTGATAATCAAAAAACCATTTATATCTAGAGAAAAAATGGCTGATACTGCTCTATAAAATTTGATTACATATTAATTTTTAAAAATAATACTCTAACCTATTATTAAAGATAAAATTACATATTATTAGCCCGAAAAATCATTTTACTATAAACTTTTAAATATTTATGATACCCTTAGGAACTAATAAATATATTAGACTATTAGTATATATATTATTATTAATATAAGCCTGCTTAATTTAAAAAATTCCACAAAAAAATTTTTACCAACTAATTTGACTCATAGAAATATATTCTGTAGCATTATATATTCACAAATGACTGATTCCAATATTTGAGCAAATATGATGAGTTTTTATATTATTTTAATATATTTCCACGGTTTATTGTACATTTTTAGATTCATTATACTTATTTGTAGACTGAGAATTTTTTATTTTTTATTTTTTTTTTAAATAGTAACTGATAAATAATTATCTTTAAAAAAACTGTAATATTGTATAAAAAGAACCAATCATAAACCACTAATAATATTTGAATAGAAGAAATCTTTTCAGAATCGAAATCATACAAAAAATAATAATTTATTAGCAATATATAACACTAATATTGTATCTTGGTAAATTTTTTGTAAAGTTGATATTAAAATCAATTTTAAAAATTTAAAATTAGAATAGTGTATTATACCATATGAAAGAATTTAGATAATTACTATACTAAAGCAATAATAGTTTAGAATTTTTCATATTAGTAATTTATATGAATTTTATAGCCTATATTTTAGTGTCCTATATATAATAATGCTTATGAGATTTAATAAATATAAAGTATTAATTTGATATTAAGT
>LSSN01001638.1:0-13176 GCA_001970855.1 Smittium culicis
AGATAAATGGTGATTTTTGGAGAGTTGGTTTGATAAAATAAATAGATTCCAGGAATAAGATAATTAGCCAATTATCAGCTTTCAATTCAGATTATTGGGCAAAGATTATAAAAAATATCTGTGGCCAATACTTGTTAGTGATTTCGAGATAGGGGACAAACAGTAGCGCATATTAAATTAAAACTCATGCCACTTTTATTTTAGAATCGATAGGATATCAACATCTACTGTTGATTAGTTAGGATTCAGACCAATGATTGGTTTATGCTTCATAAAAACATTAACAAGTTAAAATCCAATAGGCTATCTGGGGCTTGTGTGATAGTTAATTAAATTAAGGGAGTGACGAGAATAAACGATTTTATAAAAAAATGGCATAAAGGCTACTACATTATTCATAAAGCTTTTTACAAGACCACATTTGCTTCGACTTTTACTTTACTTTGCAACAAAAGCAACATCAATAAGTTTATAAATAAAAAGCAAAAAAGGTAATATTTCCACTCACACATTTTTACAAACCATCTTCTACTCTTACTTTATATACTCGTTCAAATCTAATATTTAATCTACCCAAAAAATATTAATAGCATCGTACTTTCTTTTAGACTTTAACTGATCAACATGAGCGTTCTTGAAAAACAAAGACTTTACCAAAAATCTTCCCCAGTCCCAATTTACTTGAGAGGAAAAGGTGCCAAAGCTACCGTATATGGCGTCTATGGTCTTGTTGCCGTCGGCCTCGTCTCAACCGTCTACGGAACCATGAGCTTGATCATCTCTGTAAGTATCCTCCTGATTTTAATATCTTTAATATTTAAAATTAATTTACAATTAAAAATTTTTATTTATCCTTAACCTATACTTTTTTAAAAAAAAATCGTATATTAGGGAAAGCGAAACTAAATTGAAAAAATATGCAACTTTTATTTCTTCGATCATCAAATACCCTCTGTCCCCACTTCCTTGTAATAAAACTAAATACTGTTTTTGTCGAAATATTTGTTGCTCATTTTTTTCGTTTCCCCCTCTTTCATCAAGTTCTATCGTAGTCAAACAAAATTCCTTTTTTATTTATCACATAGCTCTTTAGTGTTTTGCAAATAAATATAATTTTGTTTTTAATTCTTAAATGTACCCACCAATACTTCCACCTTTTTTTTTTCTCTAACCTTATTTTTAATCCATTCCCATAACTCGCTTCAATTTCATTTATAAAACATCCTATCGTTATTAAATATAATATTGCTATATGTTGTACTAACAAGATCGAAAATGTAATTTTCTTTTTTAATATTTTCGTAATTTAGTTCAATAAAAAAGTATATATAATAAAGTAATTCTAAAAAATATTCTTGCAGAATGGACAAGTGACCTGTCCGCTTGATTTGAACCATCCATACAAACACGATGCGTGGTACTTATTCTTGCAAGTTGTACACACTTTGCTTGGCAGCTTGTTATTAACTGGACAAAACAAACTATAACAAATGAAACATGTATCGTGCTCGCTAATATCCACCAAAATGTTTTGCACTCGTTCAACTAGTTCTTTAGCAACGTAGTCTATTTTTGTGTTTGTTCTTGTAAAGTCCCTTGATTTCGAGTCGTTGCTCATCAATGACCTAAAAAGAACCTGTAAAAGTCGGATCTGTTCTTTCGTTAAAACTATAGAATGCTTCCCTTGCTCAATAGATATATTCAGTGGGTACTGCTGGTTATCGTTCACAAACAGCGGATACGAATCAGACACGCTTAATACTATCGACAAATTATACTCACCTGCATCGAACTTTATTTCTACATTGCCCAAAACTGATCCGCTTCCTATTGATAACCCCTTAGGGTTGTTCCCGCCTGAAGTGGATGGTCCGCTAACTAACCCGCTCTTGCCTTTACCACCACCAAAACCACTGCTTGTACCCTCACTAGCAAGCTCACCTTTCACGAAATTAACCAGTTGCCCTGTCACCTTCACCTCAATCTCCAAACTCGTGTTCGTTTGCTGATGCTCGCTGAATTGCTCAATCAAACTAAGCACTTCGCTTTGGCTTTCATCAACGTTTTGTGGCCACGCTACCTCTGGATACTTCAAGCTATCGCCGCAATTGATCACTCTCCTATAATCAGTACCCTTAATTTCCTCTGAATAGCTAGAATTTCCACATACAACCTTGCTCCTTTGAAATGCTTCTTGCAGTCCAATCGGGTCCAAGTATAGGAATTCCCTGGCAATTAGATGCACCGAAATGTTCTTGATTATAAACTCTGAAAACCAATTTAATGAAGTTTTATGCGCAATGCTGGTAAGATATACTGCTACTTCCGTCGACTTGCTGCCATAAAACTGTGTTATTTTAGTAGACGGTTCATTCTCCGTATTGGATACATATGTCCTGCAGAAGCTTGGGAATAAATAAAGAATCTTAAATAAAAATTGCGATAACGCCAGAATATGATTTTTGTTTATAAAGTGAGCTTCTCCATTTGTATTTTGGTGATCAAATAAAGTTTGCAAGTCGAAATCCAAGTAGGAAAATAGTTTGAGAATTTGAGATGAATCAACTGCGCTTAGTATAATTGCCATAGGAATCATAATATAATCAAAGATTCTACTTTTTTCTATCATTGAAACTAATTTCTCAGTTGGATCTTCCTCATCAAAGTTATTCTCGGAAATATATTTCTCGAAAATTTCAAATAGAGTCCACAAATTTATAAGCCATCTCTTAAATGCTCTATCAAAAGAAATCGATGTTTTCGTGGCTGACTCTATATCTATGAGATCTAATTCCTGGTAAAACTGCTGCGAATTATCTCTTTTTTCAAAAATTATTCCAGAGTTACCAAAGCTCGAGTACAGCTCCGAAACGCTGCTTTTAACTAACTTAAAGTGGTTTTCCATGATCTTTGCATAATCTTTGTCCGGATCTTCACCATCACCTTTAAATAATAGTTCATTATACTTTTCCAAATATAAATAATAATACTCCGAATTTTCTAGCTTGGACAGCCTGCTCAACACTCTAACAAATCTGAAGTATTGGCTATAAATGACTTTTGATTTATTTACACTTGAACCGAAAATATCAAGATTTTCAAGAATGTTAATATCAATCGTGTCAATTCCTAGTTCAAGTCCCATAACAATCGAGTCAACAAAAGCTTTATGAATCGGCTCCAGGTGATCATTTTTGATTCCTTTGATTAAGTTAATTACTAGTGGAACAGCTGTGGAGAAAAATCTATCCAATAAAGGTCTAATAGTTTCTAATGCAAGCTCACCCGTATTTCCCATTTTTAATAGGCTTATTATTAAATTTGAAGCGTTCTCTGCCAAAAAAAGTTTGGCATCATTTTCAGTAGAATTTTCAGAAGTTTCAAATATCCACCCTATAGATAACCTAGCAATCGAATGTTGATAGTCCACCTTAAATTGATAACTTGACGATGAGTAAATTTTTATAAAAATATCGCTTGCTATTGAGGCTGCTGAATACGAATAAGAGTCATTTGTAGACAAACTTTTTCCACGGGGAGTAGTGTTTGTACTACTATTATTTGGAAGTTTTAGTGACTGTGCCGAAATTTTTCCTACTGGAGCTAGCTTGCTTACAAGATCAATGAGCAAACTAGACATTTTACTAAACCCAACTGACAAGAATACTCTGTTTTCAAACCCGCTATCTGATAAAAAGATATTTAATAGGCTCGAGCAGATAAGAGAGTCCTCTACATAGGAAGACGATATTGAAAATTCAAGTTTCTTTAATAAAATCTTCACAATATTTTCAATTTGTCCAGATACTTTAATCACTTTATCAACAACATAGAAATTCTCAATAATACCAATTATGGTTGCTACAATGACGAGATCATATCTGTTATTTCCGTTTTCCTGTAGATAATTTGATAGTGGATTTATCAAATGGTCGTCTAACAAATTAGAATCATTAGAATCTGTATAGTTAAAGTTGAAGATATCAGTGTCTTTTTCACTTTTTCTGCTATTATTCAGATTAATATAAGAGCAATATTCAAAGATTCGAGTGTTAACTTGAGTCCAAAAGAGTAATTTATTCCAATCAGTTCCTCTCCTAAAATCTAGGCGTGAGTTAGTAAGCTTTATTATGGACGCAAATATTGATTTTTCTAAGCTTTCAGGTCTAAATAAGCAGTTTGAAAATGCTTTCAGCCAAGATTTGGATTGTTTTGTTTCGTAGAGATCAGTAATTGCAAGTTGTAATATTCTAGTGCATATAAATGTACAAACTTCTTCTGCGCTACGGAAAAGCTTAGTATCTCTATAAGAGAGTGGAGAGAATTGTAAAATCAATGAAATTGATGCTACCCCACTAACTACAAAATCTAAATTATTGATATTGTAGTCAGATATCTCTAAAAATAGCTCCTTAGATTTAAAGATATTTTTAGACGATTCTCCGCTAATTTTTATTGATTCTGAAAGTATAGTGCCAATAAAAGACATTAATTTAGCTAGGCCAATTTTAATTTGAACTATTTTTTTGGGTTGATTTCGGCTCCTTTTTGATAAAAGTGCTAGCGATTTTAGTCCCGAATCCTCAACATCTCTCGTTCTAAGATATGTGTAAAAATCGCTGCTGTCAAAGCACTCATCGATTAAATCTGAAATGATATTCCATGTCTTATTCCCTTTTTCTATCAAAAAGAAAGTTTTCATGACTAGGCCAAAGTAGTTGTATAGAGTATTTGAATTTCTAGATTTAGGGTAGCTAAGAGAGTATGCGGAATTAACTAGACATATCCCAGACTCTACTAATTGGTTAAAATTATATGTAGATTTTTCATTATTTGTAAATGATAGCTGTGATATAATTGAAGAGATTATGTCTTTAGATAAAGATTCAAAGTAGAAAACAATAAGTTCTATCGATCCTTCTAAGCTTGGGGAGTTAGAGCTTTTTAGCAAAATGTATTGCATAGAGTCTATAATTTCTTTGGAAGAGTTTCTTATCAGTATTTCACTATCTGTTTTCACTTCCTTAAACGCGATTAGATATAAAAAGAACATTGATTTATCATTGAGATTTTTAGATACCTCTATTAGCTTTAGAACAAATAAAAATCCAGCAGAATAATTTAGTGTGAAACCCTTCAATACGTTAGATAAAGAAGAAGATAATATTTGCATTATATTTGAGCTAATATGAGCGCCAGCATCGTTTTTTGAAAGACTTTGCTCTTCGCTAATGCTTAGAGTTTGAACGTATGACTCTTTAACTGAGTTGAGGAAGTGAATAAAAATTCTAGTTATAGTATCGTTGCTATATACAACATTCGAAATCGAAATAGAACCCTGTTTAATGTAACATTCAGATAGAATTAAATCGTTAATATTTGAAATTAGAAGTTTCGCTAAATCAAACTTTGGATCGGTTTGAGCGAATGAAATTTTTTCTAGCAAGTCTACAACAAGTTTCTCTATAAAAGATAAATGTAGCAAAGACCGATCAAGTAGAATTTCAGATTTTTTTTCATTTAGTTTGATAAAGTTAAATATGCTTTTTAATACATTTAAAAGCAACTTTAGTCTCCACCACTCATTTTTTGAATTTAAGCTGTCGACAATATCAAAAGATTTTCCTTTAGAGCAAAATAGCTGTAAAACAATATCATCGATGCAAGAAGTCAAACTAGTCATATCAAGATTTTTGTCTAATTGGAACTTTAGCCACTCTAAGTAATATTTGGTTATGTTATCTAAACTTAGTTCAGATATCTTTGTTATATTACTGTTTTCTAGAGATGCATTTGAATCCAAAAAGCGAATAACTATGTCTTGGCTCTCAGTAAAAACCAGGTCTGGGAAATTTTGAGAAAAAGATAGTATTGTTTTAGTAAAATGAATTTTTACGCTGAGGTCTGAAGTGTCTGTAAGGTGAGGAATATCGTCCAATAAAAATTTATAGTATTTACTAGAAAGTAGCTTAGCCCACTTTTCAATAGAATGTAGACCCATTTTAATTTTATCGGAGAGAGGTTTGCTTTTAGAGTCATTTTCTAGTAATTCTGAGATGTTAGATAGTAAGCTTAAGAGCCTAATTGCAGAATTTGAAAATTTTGGAGACTTAACGTTAGTTTCAATTACAGATTCAAAAGATTCAAGTATTTGTTTATTTAATAGCTCAAATATTTTATCGTCATCCTGACATAACTTTTGGAATGAATTTCCAAAGATACGTTCAATAATTAATGAGGCAACTTTGGGATCATTATTTTCTGAGCCTTGATATCCAGATCTAATGCAAAAGTTAAGAATACTATCTAAAGAGGATGAAATTTGGGTATTTAGAAAATTCTCTTTTTCGATTACGTAGTTTTCAGTATTATAAAAGCTCTTAAATTGCACTGTCCATATAAAAAGGCTACATTCGCATATAGAATTAATAAATGAATTTAATGATTTATTTTTTGCTTCAAGAGCCTTGGGATTTACTTCTTTAGCTTGAGAAATTTCAGAGGGATCAGAAGTGGAAATGGGCTGCGTAATTTTGTATCCAGGGAGAGTTTGTCTTATTTCGAGGGGTGCGCCCAACCAAACTGCAGAGAGAATATCAAATCCAGTGTTATCTTTTAGAAATACTTGGACAGGAATGAAATTTAGCAATAAATAAAGAGATGGGTATGATACTAGTGGTGACAAATTAGCTTCGCCAGACTTAAAGTATCTAATTAGATAGTTTATCAGATTGTTTTTTGTAGAGTTGTTTTCAGGTATCCACAATTCAGGAAAAGCCTTTGTTGAATAAACAACAGAGTCCCATATATATGATTGCGAGCTGGCTTCGCGTTTTGATGATAGGCTAAATTTAATAACGTCCCTAGCTATATTTCTGCATATATTCACATCAAAATCAAACTCGTGTTCATTAATTTTTTTCATAAAAGCACTAAAACAAGAATAGGCAGAAAATATAACCTGTGAACTTTCATATGACGAGCTAATAAAGTTTTTCCATAGTTTTTGAGTACCAAGTAGCTCCTGATAAATATGGAATTCTTTTGAAATTGTTTCTTTTTCTACGTTGTTTAATAAATATTCTAAGGATTTGAATGATTGACCTATAACCATTTGATATCTAAATTTTAGTTCTTCTTGATCGCTATATCTCTTGTCAGCAAATGTATCTTCGTTAGAATCGATTAGACTAGTTCTTAAAAAATCCAATATTCCAACTTGACAAAAACCAAAAACGCGTTTTTTTTGGTCGTCTGTTTTCCCAAAATTTTCGTCAAAAATCGAAATGCTTAACCTAGAGATTTCATTATTTAAATCAAAAAAAGACGCTAGCCAAGGGCCCATAATTTGACTTAATACCATTGCAGACTTCTTTTCACAAATTGTTATGAAAGATCTATGAACTTTAAGTATAGACAAACGGATCCTTCTATCGATATCAAATATTTGTGAACCGAAAACAGTTGGCCAACCCATGAGCAAACAATTTATAACGCCTTCGATTTCATTATAGGAATTGGGGTTTTGGATTAATCCTTCTTTAATCTTGATATAATTCAAAACATAAACATCGATTTCGTCAAGAGTTTTTAGTCGTGTTGTTACATCTTTTTTCCCCATTCTCTTTACTAGGCTCGCCAAATTTTCATCGATAGGGGAATTTGGCGGCAATTCGAATTTTTTGGTTTTATTTAGAGCTTTTTTTCCCTTCTTTAAAATTTCACTATTTGGGCTTTTTTTGGAATCTAGAGATTCATTTTTATTGATATCTTTTTCTTCAAAAGATGAATCTTGTGGATATTCATCATTACTTTCGGCTCTTCCAAACTGGCTAAAAGCCAATGCAGCATTAGCTTTAAAGGCATTAACTCCAGCAAAATTACCACCTAATAACTCGGCAGCTCTAGTAAAATAAAACAAAATATATGAAGGCAAGAAGCGTGGGATTCAACCGGTATAAATCATACATATAAACTTAAAACTTAAATCATAGTTATGATTCTGTAATATAAAAATACCTGCTGCTGGCTGCTTTTGTGGATTGCTTCGGCTTGTCGAAAGTCTTTTTATTTTTTCCGCTCATTTTTATAAATATTGGGCACTTATGAAAAGCGAGCTAGTAAGTAATGATATTTTTTTTATACTAATTAGAGAAAGGCAAAGTATAAATTCAAGAACATTTTCTATTTTCTATCGATTTTACCCTCAAAATATAATCGAAATTAAATCTATTAACCATTGGCTTGTTAGATAAATCTGCTTATTGGATACTGCTATTGGCTATTCTTTATTACTAATATAAATATAAGTTTTTTTTTATTTATTTTTATTATTTCTGGCTAATTTATAATCTTTAAAATAAACTTAATTAAAATAAATCGTATTAAATTTAAAACCACATTAGCGCAGCTGGTTGCTGCGGTAGCGATGAAAAATTCTAGCCAATGATTTTTGTATTAAAATTTCAATTTTTTTTTGCTCTGGCATAATTAATCACATACATGACGTTAATTTAAAACATATTTCTTCAACAGACTCTCATTCCCATACCTGCAAGCCGTTTTTTTAAGTAATTTTTATTTTCAAACCGCACAACTGTTTTAATGAACTTTATAGCTTTTTTTTAAAAAATAAATTCGAGTTAAAAAAAAATAAGAATACGTAAAATCAATATCTAGTATCAGAAGTGATGTGGGAGATTCTTTATGAAGAACACGCTTGTACAAATTAGTAGAATAATGTACAAAATCGCGTAAAAATCTAATAGTCAATAACAAAAGCCTGTATTTTTTTTTAGCAAATAATGATTTCTAAATGAAATAAATAGACACATAAACTAAAATCCTTTCAAATTCAGCCAATTATAATTTGGATCAAAACATAATAGCATAGCAATGAAGCTTTCTTCGTTCAGAATTCACATATGGTTTTAAAACCACAACATATCAGCATTAACTTTATTTTAAATTATAACAAAATTCATTTATTTAATGTTAAAATTCTTGGATTAGCGCCTTGATAAATTTTTTTATCAGCACGCTCATATTAAAAAATTTACCAAAAAAAATACTACATTTTATGTTTTTTGTTATTTATATGTATTATCTATATTTATTTACAATAATGGATTAAGTATCTAAAAAAAATTAGTATATAATTTAGTTAGTATAAAGAGGAGAGCCGATAGTTTCTGACGGTTTATAGTATCTGAGTCTTAACATTGTGCTCTCTCTTTATGTAATGTCTTGCAATGATAAAAGTAATAGCCGAAAATAGGTAGAAAATAGCTCCGATTAAAATAATTTGAGAGTAATCAGTCCTATGTCCTATTTTGCTGAACACTGCACCGGTAGTAGGTGAAAATATCAATACTGAAAGACCCATTATAAGATAAGTAACGCCATTCATTACTGAAACCTTTTCTTGAGGGTAGTAGTTGGCAATAATAATAGGTCCAAGCGATAAATAGGATGCGCAGAATATGCTAATCAAAAAGTAATATGCCAAATAAACAGTTACGCTTTTTGATGAAAACCACATAGACAGTGTTGCAATTCCGGTTATTAGATGTGATACGATGGTGATGTTGAAAGCTCCAATTTTTTTAGACCAATACCCAAATGCCAAACGGCTGACAGCTGATATAAAACAGAATCCCATAATCATATTTGTTGCAAACTCTTTGGACTTCCCTAAATCCACTAAGCTGGAAGGGAAATATAGCAGAGGGACATTATAACCTGCCTCCATTAAAAATCCACTTAATAATAGCAAAAGTGATGTAGGTCTAAATACAGTTTCTTTATCAAATGATTTCTTTTGAACTATAAAGGTTTTTCTTGGTTTCAACAAAAGCCCACAAACTAATGTTACTACAAAATAAACCGCACATAGAACCCTGAACGCCCAGCTAATGCCTACGTGCTTAATTACTTGTGTAATTGTAGGAATTAAAAACAGTGCTCCAAAACCGCCTCCAGATGCGACTACTCCTATAGCTAATCCTCTATGGCGCTCAAACCATAGAGCTGGCACTGACAGAGAAATATTAACTACAATAGAAGACCCGGTACCAAATATCACTCCTTGAGTCAAAACGTAATGCCAGATCTGTGTGCTAAAGGAAGCCAACAATAGCCCAACTGTCGCTATCATAGTACCAATCAAACTTGTGTATTTTATACCATACATTCTTATTAGTGGATCTGCCAATAAACCTCCTGCCAATGTACAGCCTATACTCATAGTGCTTATCCACGCTACTTTCTCTGCGGTCTCGTTTATGAATATTGATTTCAAATAATATGTTTGGAATACACCAAATGCATTGAAGCTTCCAAATGCCAGTACAATATTAAAAAACGAAGCTATCATTATAACCCAAGCATATCCTTTATCTGGTAAAATTTCGTTTTTTTCAGATACGTCATTCTCAGAGCTAATTCTTCTAGAACTTTTTTCGATGCGGTTTGAAGCTTTAATTTTATTTCCTTTCACCTCGCTAGCTTCGTTTTCGATCTTTGATTGGTTATTGCTGCTCATTGGATTTTTAATTACTTGATAAAATTATATTTTTATTTTTTATGCTCTAATGCACTTAGATTTAGTTTAAAAAAGTTTATTTTTTTGAAAAGCTTATGACAATCTTTTTTATTGAAAATATGAAAAAGTATGATTATTTATACTTTTATAAACTTCAAGAAAATTTTTTTAGCTAAACTCAGCTTTAGTTGATTCTAGTCACTTTGGAAATTCAACTTTCTTATGAATTACTTGTTTTTACTTATTAGTACTATTAGCTGCGTCGATTTTACATTAAATCAAATGGTTCAACGGTTCATTATGTAAAATTTTGAAGATAATAATTTTTTTGCAAAGCTATAAGAATTTTTTAGATTCAGAATAGATGAGAATTTATAATGAAATTTTCTAATACTTTTGTATAAAACTACTTTTTAGTAGCTTAGAATCAGAAATTTTCTCACCGAGTTTTCCGTTTATAACAGAAACCTGTTTATCCTGCCTTCAATTTTTCTCTTTTCATTTTCAAATCTGCAAATCATTTTTCTTGTATAGTATAAATTGAGTTTGAAATTTATAAGTCCAATTTTTGATGAATATCCTGATAATAGCTGGGAAAAAATATTCAGCGCACATTGCCTTTTATTACTTTAAATTCCGACACTTAATCTGATCTGATAAGCTTGTGAAAATTTCATGTAGTGTTGAAAACTGTTTTTGAATAAATCTATCACACTTGTAAGGTAATACTATTTTCATGACTCATCAATAAAAATTGTTGTGATTTGAATCGTATAAGTTATAGCAATCTTGGTCTGCTTAGCTTTGAATTTTACATAATTTTCAGTTGACTTCCTGGGAAAATTAATAATTTATTCGACAATTGTAAATTACGATTCATAAATTCTTTAGTTTTATGATCTTTCAAGGGTTGTGTACTCACTTAAATTTTATCCATTAGCCATTAATATTTGATTTGAATTATCGGGGAAAAAAAGTTCAAATAATGATGGACTGATAATACATCAATCCAATTATCTTTACAAAAAATGTCTGCAGTTTAATAATTGATAAAATATATTCGCTCATGGATGTTTTTATCTGAGTACTAATTATTTCATAGTCTACACTTTCAAATAGCAAGACCACTTCATTAACTCTTTCCCGTGTAACGCTAACAAAAAAAAAGTATTTTGATTCGTTAATGGTTTAATAGATAGTTTATTACCTGCTGCTATTTTAGGTTAATCCAATACTTATTAGCGTTTCGGAGTTATATTAAATATACTGTAAGCAATTAGCTATATTGGTTGATCAAATCAGTCACCTACTCGAAAAGGGTTAAAGCAAAAAGTGAAATATCGATATACCCATATTTAACGACTATGCTGTTTTGAACCTACGACAAAGATAAACACACTAATCGATATTTTAAAATATATTTAATTTACTCGGTGCTATAATTGTTGTTTTTTTATTTAAAACAAGATTAAATTCAATTAGATCTAATAAGTTATATCCTTCCAATAAAATTCCTGAATTCAAGATAAATATAATTATTGGGAAGCCTAACTGAAGAATTTTTAAGATTATTTTCTAATACTAATTCCCATGCTTAGCGTGAGATTTTTAATAAAATTCAATCTATTTAATTATGATCTTTATAAATACACGTCTAATTAAATTGGCTGATGTTTTCTAATACCACTTGCTTTTTATACTAAAAAAAATACTGATAATACGTTTGAATTGGGGTATTGTATCTGAATTTTTGAAATCTCATATAGCCTCTAATGAAATATTTATGACGTATTGTTGTTTTTGTATCATATAGACGTCTGCATGACGTCTTTTAGTAAAAGTTACTTATAATATATAAATTATGATAAGGATTAAAGTTCGCTTAAATAAATTTCCCCCGATTTTACAGCTATCAGCTGCTATAAAAATATTAAAGAATACTAAAACAAAGCAAACCGAATTATTAATGATCAATATCAGCTTCATAAGTTAAATTCTATTTTTTTTAAACTTTTTTTCTATTATATTAGCTAACCAAGCATATCTTTAATTATTCTATTTTTTCAAAATTATAATTTTATATTAAAAAGGAATCATGTGAGATATTGATTAATTTAAAAATAATTTTATTTAATAAATACCCAAGTATTATTTAGCTTTATACTATCTAAAAAGGCTTTATTAGCTCCCCCTGAACACATATCCCCTAAATATTTGAGATTAGAACTTTAAAGTATTTATTTAATACATCAGTATATTCATTCAAAAAAACACATCTTTCAGTATATACGATATTAAATTATTAGTATTAATAGTATGGATATACATAAAATATCTAAATTTGTTAAATATTTTTGGATTATATGCAAAACTATTAATTATCTACTACAATTTTTCTATTGAATATTAAAAAATATGATTGATGATAAATAATAGCATTCAATTTTATGTTTATAATAATTACAATTAATCTTTGCCTAATTATTGATCCCGAATTTTTATTTTATTTTATTTTTTTTTTGTCTCGGAGATTTCAAATTTTTAAAGTATACAAAAAACTATAAAAAAATGTTTAAAAAGTTAAAAAAAATATTAAAAAAATATTAAAAAAATAATTTTTCAACCGACCCCCC
>LSSN01001639.1:0-21975 GCA_001970855.1 Smittium culicis
TTTTTAATCCTCCTAATTCCGAAGCTAGTTGTTATTTTTTTATAGAGTAAAAATTTGTATATCAAAAAAATTTCCTACTAATATAAATGGCCCAGCCCTAATGGTTTGGCGGATAAAGTAAATTATCTATAGGTTTTTTCTTTATTTCTTTGGCTAGTTTTCTGAAAAGTGTAATATTTCTTTTCCATTGATCCCAAGTTTAAATGTAAACCATAGATAAGTAATTTTATAATTTAGTTGGTTCAGCTAAAAGATAATATTATCGAATGGCATCAGTTAAATACTAAATCAAAAATAAAATCACTAATTATAATAAAAACTTTAAAGAAGCAAATAATAAAAGAGAAGTTAGTCAATTATCAATGAAAAATTAATGAAACATTAAATCTGCTAGAAGTCGATAAAAATAAAAACCTCATTAATTGATATAATTAAAATTATTTAAAAGGCGATCTTTTTAAGCCAACTAAAGTAAAAATTAAGACCAAAAAAACCTTTTAAAATTTAAAAAAAAAAGATATTAAAGCAATGGCTAAAGCTTCAACGGAAGAGAATCGAAAAATATTCATCTGAAAAAGAATACAAGATTAAATATAAGAATTTAGTGTTTTATTAAATATCAAATTTATTTTTTGGTAAAATTATTTTAGCCTTAAAAAACCTTTACTTAATCTTGATATTTTTTTTATTTTTCTTATTGTTAAATAAAAATCTAACACTAAAATTTAACGAAAACAATTTAAATAATAAAAATAACAAGAAAAAAAAACATATATAAAACCCGTTTTCCTGGAATTTATCTTTATCTTATATTTTTTTAAACTGTAAATTTATTTTAATCAACTAATACAATATGAACAATTCACAAATTCAAATAACAACAAAGAAAGATGAAATCAGTTCATAAAAGGGTTGGTGCTTCGAAGAATACTTCGGTGAAGGCAGTATCTTCTACATATATGGGTGTCTATTTTGTAGGGGCGAAAAACCCTAAATTAAAAATTTTTCTTATAAATTCTATTTGGAGGTTAAATTCAAATAGAAAAAGCAAACAGATGGATTAGATATTTTAGCCAATAAATCTAAATTATTACTACTAACAAATTTAATTACAGAGAAAAAAATAATCTCATAAATTTAATTTTTGCAATGATAAATTTGATTTTGAAACTATTACTTATGTATTAAATAAAATTTGTATTGTCAGTTAATTTTTATGTATTTTAGATATTGTACTCAATACACTATAAAAAACTTGCTTTATAAAGAATCTCGAGTATAGGTTTATGATATATAAGAATATTAATAAATCAAAAAATTTTGATTTGCTCAGAGATTTTTTAATTATAATTTCTATTTGATTAAAAATGCTAGTTAGCCAATAGCTGGTATTGTTTAGAGTAGTAAAAATTTTTTTAGCTGTAAATGATTAATTGTGTAGGATAATACAGACTTACTAAACCGAAAGAGGTAAAAAAAAAACTACTGTTATATTTTTGATCCACATATAATCGTGTATTTTTTAGTATATTAAAGACTAATAAATTTTAGATTAGTTACAAATGTTAATAGAATATCCAATGTATGTTGAAAGAAGGCTTTGGGTTTTTTATTTACTGATGAAATTTGTTAGTTAAATTTAATTTAATCAGTAGTAAGTCTATTGGCTATTTTATTAAGTATGTTAATTTGTTGATGATCCAATGGAGGTCAAGTATGTCGGGCGCAGCCAATGAGTGAATACAGTAAATTTTTTTAGTATTTGTTTTTTTTTATGTTTTCGTGAAAAGAAAGTATGTTTGTTATTACTTCGCGATCCACAATACTTTTAGGAATGAGCTTTGTGTTTTTTAGCTTATTAGATCACTCAAGTTTTTTTAATTTTAGTTTTTATAAGCGTTTGTTTTTTTTTTTATATACTTATATTATTACATAAAGATATCCTCATTGTTATTTACCTAAGCCTGACTCATCGATATTTTATTTTGTAATTACAGTTTAATGGAAATCGATAATAATAAATCGGCCGAGAAGGCTTTGCAAGATAAAGCAAAAAAATGGGCTCAGCTGAATTCAAAAAAATATTCCGAAAAGCGCAGGTTCGGTTTTTCAGATCAAGAAAAAGCCATGATGCCACCTGAACATCTACGAAAACTTATCAAAGATCATGGAGATATGACCTCCCGTAAATTTAGACTAGATAAAAGAGTCTACTTAGGCGCTTTAAAGTATCTACCCCATGCCGTACTAAAGCTTTTGGAAAACATCCCTATGCCTTGGGAGCAGATCCGTGAAGTCCCTGTTTTGTACCATATCACTGGTGCCATCACTTTTGTTAATCAGACACCATTGGTAATCGAGCCTCTATACATAGCCCAATGGGGAACTATGTGGATAGTTATGCGACGCGAAAAGCGTGATCGAAGACACTTTAAAAGAATGCGTTTCCCCCCCTTTGATGATGAAGAACCCCCTCTTGATTTCGGCGACAATCTCTTAGATGTAGAACCCCTCGAAGCAATTCAAATGGATCTTGACGATGACGAAGATTCTGTTGTAAAAGAATGGTTTTACGACAATAAGGCTCTTGTTGAAGATGGCAACTTTGTTAGCGGCGAAGCCTACAAGAAATGGAATCTATCTATTCCTATAATGTCAAATCTACATCGTTTGGCCGGTCAATTGCTATCTGACATAGTAGATCCAAACTACTATTACCTTTTTGACCTTAAATCCTTTATCACCGCTAAATGTCTAGGCATGGCTATCCCTGGTGGTCCTAAATTCGAACCTATGTATAAAGACATAATTGATCCTGCAGATGAAGACTGGAATGAGTTTAACGACATAAACAAGCTAATAATCAGGCAACCAATTCGTACTGAATACAAAATTGCTTTTCCATTCCTTTATAATTCTATGCCACGAGGTGTACAAGTTAGCAATTATCACTATCCTATGACTGTTTATATCAAGCCTGAAGACCCTGATCTCCCTGCGTTTTACTTTGATCCTGTAATAAACCCAATTTCTTCACGAAGTTTAGTAGCCGGAGTGGGAAAATCTAACGAGGACGAATTGTTTTATGGCGAAGAAGCTGATTTTGAACTACCCGATTTTGCCGAGCCATTCCTTGAAGATGTTCCATTATTCACAGATAATACTGCTGGAGGCCTTAGTTTATACTGGGCTCCTCACCCATTCAACACAAAAGCCGGAAGAATGCGCAGAGCTGAAGACATTCCACTAGTTAAAGATTGGTACTTGGAACATTGCCCAGCTGGGATGCCAGTTAAAGTTCGTGTTTCCTACCAAAAACTCCTAAAATGTTACGTATTGGGATTTTTGCATAAGCGAAAACCTAGAGCTCTAAACAAAAAGTATCTATTTAGGCAGCTAAAAGCAACCAAATTTTTCCAAACCGCTGAAATAGATTGGGTAGAAGCAGGTCTCCAGGTTTGTCGCCAAGGTTATAATATGTTGAATTTGTTAATTCACAGAAAGAATCTCAATTACCTCCACCTTGATTACAATTTCAACTTAAAACCTGTAAAGACATTAACAACAAAAGAAAGAAAAAAGAGTAGATTTGGTAACGCTTTTCACTTATGTAGAGAAATTTTACGCCTTACTAAGCTTATAGTCGATGCCCATGTTCAATTTCGCCTGGGAAATGTTGATGCTTTCCAGTTAGCTGACGGACTTCAATACGCTTTTGCCCACGTTGGTCAACTGACTGGTATGTATAGGTATAAATACAGACTGATGAGACAAGTACGTATGTGCTTTGGTCCTGATACTCCTGTTATAACTTCTTCTGGCCAAACAAAAATGATTCAAAATATCAAAATCGGAGATACTCTAATTGGCGATGATGGAGAGTCCCGTGTTGTTACCTCAATAACATCAGGAAAGTCACCAATGTTCAGAGTAAACCCAGTATCTTCCTTTGGTGCTATTAATAAAGGATTATCTAGATCCTTTATGGACAATGGCTTCTTGGTAAACCCAGCCCACATTTTAATTATCTCTTTCCCTGATTATCCAAAAGTAGTATTTAGCCACAATAATTTTGAATCGGTTGAAGTTCAATACATTTCCCTAAAATTCAACGAAAAACTCAAATCTATTGCTCCAGTAATCCATAAAAAAATCATAACTAACGCTTTCAATAAAGAAATAGGATTGAGATCTTCTCATTCAAAAGCTTCGAAGAAATTAGAATTACTAAAGTCTAAAAATTATAGATGCAAAATAGTTGAATGCCCAAAAGACTGTTATACTCATTTATACTATGTTCGTGGTGACGGATCAAAAGCCAAAGTGTCTTATAACCACCGCAAGGAGTCATCTCTACATTTTGCTAGCGAATTCATACAAAGTTTGCCAAAGGTTGAATGGGAAGTATCAGTTTCTGAGTATATTCGTGCTTACGAGATGTATCCTGAAATATCCAAGATATCTTACATACCTCGCAGCTCCTCAAAATTAACTTATGAAATAAGCGGAGTTTCAAGCAACATTAAATTCTCTTCATATTTTAGTGATATCCAACTCCAAGCTCTTGAATCTTCATCTTTAATCGGTTCAATTTTATCTTTATATGCTTCGTCTAAATATAATGCCTCGATTAATTTTATTACTGAAGACAAATACATAAGAATATCCCTCGAAGAGTCTTCTTCCAATAATGAAAATGATTTGAAAAAATCAGTATCATCAATCGCGAAATCATTGACTGAATTAAAGGAAGATTTTAACATTTCCAAAATTTCTTCGGGGTACATAATATCTATTAACAAACACAGCAATATTATTTCTGTCATTCAAAATCGCTACAATATTTCTTTGAATAATTCCCGACCATTAGATTTCACAAAACTCGTTGATTCTCTTAGAGTTGACAGCGTAGAGATTAGAGAGAGATTTGTTTATGGAGTCATTTCTGTACTCGGATTTAAATCACAGACCAACAACGGAAAAGATTGTTTTATTTTATCTCAAGTAGTAGATGATTTAAAATCATGCACCACATTCAACACTTTTATTGCTTCAGTACATTTAGTAGCTTTATCTCTTGGACTTAACTCTGAAGTATTCAACTCTAATTTAGAATCTAAAATTTTTGTTTTTATTAGTTACTGCAAACCTCATTCTGATAACAGAAATAACGACTATCTTTTTACTATCACCAAAGAACTTAATCACGGCCATTACTATGGAGTTTCGGTGTCTGGAGCTAATGATAAATTCCTACTCGCTGATAACACTGTGGTTCATAATTGTAAAGATTTAAAGCATTTGATTTACTACAGGTTTAACACTGGACCTGTTGGTAAAGGTCCAGGTTGCGGATTTTGGGCTCCATCGTGGAGAGTTTGGCTTTTCTTCCTAAGAGGAATCGTCCCACTTCTAGAACGATGGCTTGGAAACTTATTGGCCCGCCAGTTTGAAGGTCGTCACTCGAAGGGTATCGCTAAAACAGTAACTAAGCAACGTGTTGAATCTCATTTTGATCTTGAGCTCCGTGCAGCCGTTATGCACGACATTATTGATATGATGCCAGAAGGCATCAAAGCGAATAAAAGCAAGACTATCCTCCAGCATCTCTCTGAAGCATGGCGTTGCTGGAAAGCTAATATTCCATGGAAAGTTCCTGGAATGCCTCAGCCAATTGAAAATATGATTTTGCGATATGTTAAAGCTAAAGCCGATTGGTGGACATCTGTTGCTTACTATAACCGTGAACGTATTAGAAGAGGCGCTACTGTTGACAAAGCTGTAGCCAAAAAAAATCTTGGTAGATTAACTAGATTATATCTTAAATCTGAACAAGAAAGACAGCACAATTATCTTAAAGATGGTCCATATGTGACTGCTGAAGAAGCTGTAGCGGTTTTCACAACAACTGTTCATTGGCTTGAGTCTCGACGATTTTCTCCAATTCCATTCCCACCTCTATCTTATAAGCACGATACAAAGCTACTTATCCTATCTTTAGAGCGGCTTCGTGAGGCTTACTCAGTACAGGGACGTCTTAACTCTAGTCAACGCGAGGAATTAGGCCTAATTGAGCAAGCATATGATAACCCCCACGAAACTTTAAATAGAATAAAACGTCTTCTCTTGACTCAGCGTGCTTTTAAGGAAGTTGGAATTGAGTTTATGGATATGTACTCACATTTGATTCCTGTCTATGATGTTGAGCCCCTTGAGAAAATTACTGATGCATACTTAGACCAATATTTATGGTATGAAGCAGACAAAAGAAAATTATTCCCAGCTTGGATCAAGCCTTCTGATTCAGAGCCTGCTCCGCTTTTGGTGTATAAATGGTGCCAAGGAATTAACAACCTTGATCAAGTGTGGTCTACAAAAGACGGAGGTTCTTTGGTTATGTTCCAAACTAAATTGAGCAGAGTGTATGAAAAAATTGACTTGACTTTGCTAAATAGATTGCTAAGACTTATTCTTGACCACAACTTGGCAGATTATATGACCGCAAAGAACAATGTTGGCTTGTCTTTCAAAGATATGAACCATACAAATGTATATGGTTTGATTCGAGGTTTACAGTTTGCCTCATTTATCTTCCAGTACTATGGACTAGTTTTGGATCTGCTAATTCTTGGTTTACAAAGAGCTAGTGAAATTGCTGGACCACCTCAACTGCCAAACTCATTTTTGCAGTTCCGTGACGTTTCAACTGAGACTCGCCATCCAATCCGCCTATACTCCAGATACATCGATAAGATATATATCCTGCTAAAGTTTGATGGAGAAGAGTCACGTGACCTTATTCAGAGATACTTAACAGAGCATCCAGATCCAAACAACGAAAATATTGTAGGATATAACAATAAGAAGTGCTGGCCACGCGACTGTAGAATGAGACTTATGAAGCATGACGTGAATCTTGGTAGAGCTGTTTTCTGGGATATTAAAAATAGACTGCCTCGATCTATTACTACAATCGAGTGGGACGATACCTTTGCAAGCGTTTATTCTATTGATAACCCTAATCTGCTTTTTGACATGTCTGGTTTTGAAGTAAGAATTTTACCTAAATCTAGACAACTCACCGAAGAATTTACCGTAAGGGATGGATGTTGGGCATTAGTTAATGACCATACCAAAGAAAGAACTGCTATGGCTTACCTAAGAATTGACGATGAATCTATTGCTAAGTTCAACAACCGTGTTCGTCAGATTTTAATGTCAGCAGGTAGTACCACCTTTACAAAAATAGCAAACAAGTGGAATACGTGCTTGATCGGACTGATGACATACTACAGAGAAGCTGTAGTACATACACGTGAAATTCTAGATCTGCTAGTTAAAGCTGAGACAAAAATTCAAACTCGTGTAAAGATTGGTCTTAACTCTAAAATGCCATCCAGATTTCCACCCGTATTGTTTTATTGTCCAAAAGAGCTTGGTGGGCTTGGTATGCTAAGTATGGGTCACGTGCTAATTCCTCAATCAGACTTACGTTGGTCTAAACAAACTGATGTTGGAATTTCTCATTTTAGGTCAGGGATGTCACACGATGATGATCAAATGATTCCTAACTTATTTAGATACATCCAACCATGGGAGAGCGAATTCATTGATTCTCAGAGAGTTTGGGCAGAATATGCACTTAAGCGCCAGGAAGCTAATTCGCAAAATAGAAGGCTTACTCTTGAAGATTTGGAAGACTCGTGGGATAGAGGTATACCTAGAATTAATACCTTGTTCTGTTTTGCATTTGGAACAAAGGTTATGATGTCAGACGGATCAGATAAAGACGTTCAGGACATTATTGTAGGAGATAAAGTTATGCAAGATGTCGGTACAATCCCCAGAACCGTTCTCAAGACTTGTGTCGGAAATGATCATCTCATTAAAGTTAGTTTCACATCAGATGAAATGGGTGGATTTTATTGTACCAAAAACCATATTTTAGTTTTATCGTCGACTCCAGATTCAATAATTAGATCTCAAACCAATGAGGGCAAAACTATTGTTACTTATTATGACGCTAATTTGGAAAAAACTGATTTTACTTTTGAAAATACATCCGATGCCAATACATTTATCGAAAACCTATTAACTAATCAACCCCAAATATATGAAATATCAGCCGAAGATCTACTAAACAAGTTTAACCACGATTTACAAATTAAAAATCACTTTGTAATGTACACCATCCCAAACAGCGAAAACAGCATTAGAACTTTCAGCTTTGACTTAACATTAAGTTCAGAGCAAGATTTCGCAGGCTTTGAGGTTGATGGTAACGGAAGATTTGTACTAGGTGGATCTAACCATGGACTTGTCGTTCACAATTCTAAAGATCGCCACACTTTAGCATACGACAAAGGCTGGCGTGTTAGAACCGAATGGAAACAGTATCAATTATTAAAGAATAATCCTTTCTGGTGGACCAATAATAGACATGATGGTAAACTTTGGCAGCTTAATGCTTATAGAACTGATATGATCCAAGCACTTGGTGGAATTGAATGTATTCTTGAGCATACTTTGTTTAAGGGAACCGCCTTTCCTACATGGGAAGGTCTATTCTGGGAACAAGCGTGTTTCTCTAAAGACACAAAGCTCATGCTATTTGACGGATCTCTAGTGGAAGCGCAAAATATTAAATCTGGCGATCTTCTCATGGGCGACAATGGAAGCCCTCGCGAAGTAGTCGAATGTTGTAATGGAATAGCCCCTCTTGCTATAATTGAATTTGAGGGAGCTGAAAATTTAATTGTAACCTATAACCACATTCTTTGCGTTGTTTTTGACCGAGATCATTCATCCAACGTTAACTTGAGAGTTTTGGAAGATAATACAGTAATATCTGATTCAGATTCTAAAGATGGAGTCTCGGTTAGTTCAGGGGAAATAGTCGAATTAACTATAAGAAACTTCCTTCAATTGTCAGAAACAGCTGCGAAGTCATTGTGTCCATTTTCAGTTGATAAAGATTTGAATAAAATTTACCATTCATTAAAGTCTGTCAAAGATTTTGGCCCTGGTGAGTATTTCGGGTTTAAAGTTAAAGGACTTGACCAAAGATTTTTAAGACATGATAGAATGGTTGTGCACAATTCAGGTTTTGAAGAAAGTATGAAATACAAAAAATTAACTAATGCTCAAAGAAGTGGTTTGAACCAAATTCCTAACCGTAGATTTACCCTATGGTGGTCTCCAACAATTAATCGCGCAAATGTTTATGTTGGTTTCCAAGTGCAGTTAGATTTGACTGGTATTTTCATGCACGGAAAACTACCAACTCTTAAAATTTCATTAATCCAGTTATTCAGATCTCATCAATGGCAACGTATACACGAATCTTTAGTCATGGATCTTTGTCAAATTTTAGACCAAGAGTTAGAAGCTCTTCAAATTGAAACTGTACAAAAAGAGGCTATACATCCAAGAAAATCATACAAAATGAACAGTTCTTGCTTCGATCCAAAGACTCTTGTCAAGTTATATACTGGAGAATACGTTAAAGCAATTGATGTAAAAGTTGGAGATAAGCTCCTTGGAGACGATGGATCCGAAAGAAATGTACTAAAATCTTGGGTTGGTAAATCCAATACTATGTATAAAATGAGCCAATCTCACGGAATGGATTATATTGTAACTCCAAAGCATATCCTAGTTTTATCATACACTGGACCTTCGCCTAAAATATCTATAATTTCAAAAGATCTTGTAATTGCCGAATTTTATGACAAGTATTTAACAAAATATAGCTTGATTATAAAAATTAAGAATAGGTCTAACAAAAAATATAGGTCAGCTTCATATACTAGCCAATCAGTTATTTCAATTTACATATCAAATAATAATTCATCAAGACGCTATATGACTATGTCTAATAAACTGTCAGAAGCTTTAATAAAAGCTAAGAATTGGTTATCTTTAAAGCTTAAGCAGATCGAGTTTGCTAGAACTGGGTCAATTATTGAAATTACTGCTTCAAAATTCTATAAGCTATCTCCAATTCAGCGCAGTTTACTAAGAGGTTATAAGTATGAATTGAAGCCTGGAAATGATACCATGACAGGATCCCTAAGCGTCGTTGGCATTTCTAAACTTAGAAAGTCTAATCAACCTTTTATCGGAATTACCACCGATGGAAACCAAAGATTTGTTTTAAGGGATAACACTGTTGTTCATAATTGTGCAGACATCTTGATATTTGCTGCTTATAAATGGTCTGTATCCACCCCTTCGTTGTTAACTGACTCTCGAGATAGAATGGACTCAGCAACTACTCAGAAATATTGGATAGACGTCCAGCTAAGATGGGGTGATTTTGATTCTCATGATATTGAGCGTTATACTAGAGCCAAATTTTTAGATTATACTACCGATAATATGTCAATTTATCCTTCACCAACAGGTGTAATGGTAGGCGTAGATTTAGCTTATAATTTGTACTCAGCATACGGAAATTGGTTCCCTGGAATGAAACCATTGCTACAACAAGCAATGGCCAAGATAAACAAAGCTAACCCAGCCCTATATGTGTTAAGAGAGCGTATCAGAAAGGCACTACAACTTTATTCTTCCGATCCAACTGAACCTTACCTCAATTCTCAAAACTATGGCGAGCTATTTAGTAATCAGACCATTTGGTTCATCGATGATACTAATGTATACAGAGTAACCATTCATAAAACTTTTGAAGGTAATTTAACAACAAAGCCTATCAATGGCGCCATTTTCATTTTCAACCCCCGTACTGGTCAACTTTTCCTCAAGGTAATTCACACCTCGGTTTGGGCTGGTCAGAAACGTTTGGGTCAATTGGCAAAATGGAAAACTGCCGAAGAAGTAGCTGCTTTAATTAGGTCCTTACCAGCTGAAGAACAGCCTCGTCAGCTTATTGTTACTCGAAAGGGTATGTTAGATCCGCTTGAAGTTCATTGTTTGGATTTCCCGAATATTGTAATTAAAGGCTCAGAACTGCAACTCCCATTCCAAGCTTGTCTTAAAATCGAAAAGTTCGGAGATTTGATATTGAAAGCAAACGAACCTCAGATGTGCTTATTTAACTTGTATGATGACTGGCTTAAGACCATTTCATCATATACCGCCTTTTCTAGACTCGTTTTAATCCTTCGCTCTCTCCATGTCAATAACGAAAAAACCAAAATTATCCTTAGACCAGATAAAACAACATTCACGGAGCCTCATCATGTTTGGCCTACTCTCACAGATGAGCAATGGGTTAGCGTTGAAAACAACTTAAAGGACTTAATATTGGCTGATTATGGTAAAAAGAATAATGTAAACGTTGCAAGTTTGACACAATCAGAAATTAGAGATATCATCCTTGGTATGGAAATACAAGCGCCATCTTTACAAAGACAGCAAATAGCTGAAATGGAAAAACAGGCCAAAGAACAAGCTCAGCTTACTGCTGTAACTACTAAAACGCATAATATTCATGGTGACGAAATCATTGTAACCACTACTAGTAGCTATGAAACCCAAACTTTTGCTTCTAAATCCGAATGGAGAATTCGCGCTATTTCATCACAGAACTTACCACTTCGTACTAATCATTTGTATGTGATGAGTGATGATATTCGTGAATCAGGATTCACTTATGTGCTTTCTAAAAATCTGTTAAAGCACTTTATAACTATAGCTGATCTACGTACCCAAATATCAGGATACCTATTTGGAGCATCTCCTCCGGATAACCCAAGCGTCAAAGAAATTAGAGCTGTAGTTATGGTTCCTCAATGGGCATCTAACCAAGATATTTATCTTCCAAACCAGCTTCCAATGCATCCATACCTTGATGACCTTGAGCCTCTTGGCTGGATTCATACTATGCCAAATGAGTTACCCATGCTTTCTCCTCATGATACAGCTTTACACTCAAAGTTGCTGGTTTCCTCTACTAATCCACACTTTTCTAAGAAAAAGTGGGACAGCGAATCTTCTATAGTGATTACTTGCGCTTTTACACCAGGGTCATGTTCATTAAGTGCTTACAAGCTAACTCCAACAGGCTATGAGTGGTCTCAAAAGCTTATTGGAGAGCTAGCTTTGTCGCTAAGTACTTATGACCCAGAATCATCTAGTACTTCTACTTCAAACTCATTAAGTTTAAGCCAAATGGGAATGACAAATCTAATTAATGAAGGAACAAATACATATTCGCCCTCGTGTTATGAAAGAGTTCAGCTTTTGCTATCTGATAGATTCAATGGTTTCTTTATGGTGCCCAACGACGGAGGAATCTGGAACTACAATTTCATGGGTCCGAGCCATAGACCAGACATGACATTCGGACTATCTTTGGATGTACCACTTTCATTTTATGATCAAAAGCACAGACCAAGTCACTTTTTGAATTTCGCAGAAATCGAATCTCCTAACGACGAAGCCGACTTGGAAGATCAATTCAGTTGATCATTTTTTACACTTATTTTTAATTATATATATATCAAGTCTGAATTCCTCATTTATTTTACTATATTTTAAAACTTTATACGAGTTTATTAATTTTGTTTTCGCATTTTTTTGCTCCTAATAAATCACATTACTTAATTCCTTATGGTACAATTCACTTATAGCTTTAGTTATTTTGAGTAATTATTCTTATTTTTCCAAATCAAATCAAATCACAATAACTTTAAAAAAATATGCACACAATGTACATATTTTTTATTAATTGATAAGCAAAACATAATTTTATCTGATTGAATTTATAAAGTAGAAATATTTGATTATTTTTTAAAATTCCATTATTTATTTTTTCTATTTAAAATATTGATATTTCTTATTTAAAATTAAACCTAAATAATTGCAAAAATAAATGATCATTTCAACGTTAAATGTGAATATCTTATAGCCACCTTATATTCCAATTAATTAATAATTGTAAACAATTTATAAAAATTTGTTTATAAAAATTTAATTACATTGATACAAGAAAATGATGAGGCGATACTTAGCTCAACTAAATTTTTTTGACAGGTAGTGTTATATCATAAGATTTAACGCATTTACTCTTTGGTTCTTTTTAATCATAAACGTGTTACTTTTTATAATGTATAAGAAATCCAATATAAATAATTCATTTTGATTATACTAAATTTGATGTAGTTGAAGTAGTATTAGTTTTTTATTGAAATTTTTTTAGAGTTTTTTGTTAAATTTAAAATATTTTTTCGACATTATCTCTATGATAAAATAAGTTAAAAAATCTTGAAAAGAAAAAATTTTTTATTCTAAGATTTCAGATCTGATAGTATTTGCTTTTATCCAACATTAAAAACAATCAAATCGATTTTAAATAGTATAAACCAATTTCATATAATTAAGTAAATAAAAAAAAAAACTCTTATCATAATAATATCAACTCAAGATGTAGGTGCAATTTGTTACGTATCGTTGAACTATAATTTTCAAATAAGGGTTCAAAAGTTATTACCCAATAATCATGAGCCAATTAAAATTATCCACACTTTAAATTCAAGTGGATTTAGCTGTGCTCGAAAGTCTAATATAGCCATTTATTTTTATAACTTTAGCTAGTTATATAATGTCCTAGGGATATAAACTAGCTCGTATAGAAGGAGGGAGTCATGATCAAGTTAGGTACTATAACGAACCTTCATAAAAATCTAAAAAAAAAAAGTTTCGACTCTACTGTTGTAGGTTTGTAACTTACTAAAGGACAGTCATATAAATAGTAAAGTATTTGATCTAACAAATAGTTAACTACATGTAAAGAAGACTATTTATAGAATCAGAAATTTTTCTATTAAATATTTGATTAACTATAAATATTTTTGTAAAATAAAAAAAATATCAATTAGATTAACAAGAATATAAAAAAATCATATTTATAATCTGAGAAGAATAAAATCACATAGAAAAATGCTCATCTCAATATAAGAATCACTCATATATAACGCTTCAATGATATAAAATTAACAATGGTTTGTTGCATGTATGTCTTTTTCTCTTTTTCTTCATCTAATACGCTACTGTAAACTAATTAACATTGCCAAAAGTGTGATTCAAAAAAGTCTATACAAAAATGAAGAAAATTCTAAATTGCACAGACCTTTTTAGCTTGGTATGTATAGAAATTCTCATTCAATTATACTAACTCTGCGGCAGGCTCTCTATTATATATATTTTTTTTTGATATGATACATGTTTAAAAAATTTTTATTTATCTGCCTTTGTTATTCAGAATTTCAATGTACTGATGAAAAATGAATATACACAATTTGTATCCTATCTTGATTAGTTTATTGTTAGATCAAAAAATAGTCTACTGTTTGTTAAAGAGAATAGTATTGGTTCTTACAATTATTTAGCTAATTATGTTCATATTCTTGGTTATTTTAAAGCTGAATATAAATTTGATCATTGGTGCTTGTATAAAAATATGAAGACAATTCCAGTTCTGCCTTTATAGCTACAATTCTTTCAATCTGTTTACATTTGGGTATACCATAAAAAATAAAGGAGGGATTTGCAATATCTCCACAAAGTTAATTTACGATAACGAAATATTGAATCAATTTTAGATTTTCATACTATAAATTATAATAGATATTTTAAATAGTCTATTGTTATTAATGATCTATATAATATAAAAAAAAATAAAAAGATAAAAGGACAAATGTGTTAAATGTGTTAAATGTGTTAAATGCACAAAAGCATAGTAAAAAAAAGAAAGAATTGCAGGAGAGGATAAACTTTGAAAGAAAGTAGATCGAATGATGAAGAGAAAAAAAAAGGTTATTACTAAAAAAAAACAATCTAAAAAGATTATGCACCGAGACCTCTTCTAGCATCTCTCATGATAGCTTTTACAGGGTCAACTATACCATCACCTTTAGAACCCAAAGATTCTCCAGGATTCCAACCCATTTTAGCAAGCATTTGGTGTCCTTTGTTTGAGTCACCGATGGATTTGACACCTTCACCAACAACCTTAGTATTATTAGTATCAAGTGGCGTACCAAGTTGGAAAGAGCCGAAATCAAATCCACGGGAACCTGAAAAAGCTTTTTTGGAGATACGGTTAGGAATTGACTTTCCTTCGTAGTCATTTTTATCAACTTTCGATGCAAGATCTAAGATTTGTTTGATAGAGGAATTCTCATTTCGTGGGAAGCCAGTATTCTTTGTTTTAGTAAGAATTGGGTGGCGTAGATTACCATTTCCACTTGATTTACAAACAAGGTTATATTCGAAGGATAAGAGCCTAACGAGTTTCCTGTCTCTTTTATTCATTGGCCATAGCCATAGACTAGACATCGAACGGTCAGAGACCAAGTTTTTGATTTTTTTGTGAACCAAATGAATATCAATATTGTTAAGTCTAGGGATTTCTTTAACTTTTTTCTTACGTTCAGGCTTATTCTTTTTAGATTTCTTCTCTTTAGTAGCTTTAACTTTATCGTATTTAGTAGACTTGTTAGATTTTTTTGGGGTTTGAGGTTTTATTAGATACTTTCTATTTACATCAAATTCGTCAAGAATTGCACCAAACTCGTCATCAAAGTTCATAGATTCTAAATCATCATCATTATCTAAATGAATTAAGAATTGAAGGTAGAAAGGTTAATAAAAAAAATAAGAGCAGTAATGTATATCAATTATATTACCAGAGTTTGAGTTTTCTCCGAGAGCAAATTTACCAAAGTCCATAGTATTTGATCTCATGGATACATCGTTAAAGTATTGAGAGGAGTCATCCTGGCTTTTGATGTTCTAAAATTTCAATAAACGGTGTTATTTAAATGGCAATTATAAAAATTATAGTATTATTAGTTACATCAAAATAGTCTTTTATTATATCGTCCGAAGGTTCAAAATCGTCGTCAAAAGCAACAGACTTTCGGTTTTTAGAAGGGCTTTTTTTTCTTTTAGCATTCAAAGATACAAAAGATAATTGCTCTTGCTCTTGATCATCTTCAGAAATATAGAACTCTTCTTCATCGATTGCATCGAAATCATCAGTTTCCTCTGACGAATCTTCACTGGAACTATCAGTAGATTCATCTAGATCAATAATGAATTGGTCAGGGTTGATAAGATCAAAATTTGAGCTATGAGAAGCATTAGAAGTGGTAGTAGCTTTAATGGAAATTGATCCAAGTTGGAGGTCAACCTTTTCAGTGATGTTTTTATTAGGAGTATAGGTGAAACTTTCTTCCTTTGAGTCAGTTGAAGGCTTGAAATCAATTTTTTTATCTGATAAATGGTTTTTAGATGAATTGTTATAATTGGATCCGCCGTTAGGAAGAGGCTCAAATCCTGATAGATCTACATTAAAATCAAGTTGATCGTCAGTGAGATATTTACCAGAGCTAATGGTCTTGAATTTGTTATTGCTTCCGGTAGTTGAAATGGGAGTTTTAAAATTAGCGGAATTATCAGTAATAGAGCTTGAGACATTTTGGCCAGCTGGATCAACAATACTTTCTTCAGCTTTGATTGCTGAAGATTTGAATTCGATTTTCTTATCTGAGTAATAGGATTGAGAAGAATTTTTATAATTGGAACTGCCATTTGGAACTATGCTAAATTTATTGAAATCAATTTTAGGCATTTTATCGAAATCCTCCATAGTGAGATACTTTTTTGGGGGATTGTAGCTCGGTTTAGTGTCGATTATAAAGGATGGATGCTCTTCGTCCAAGGCTTTTGATTGAGAATCAGAATCAAGAGGTTTTTCTTCATTTGGACAGGAAGCATCACTAGTTTGTGTTGTTTCGGCTTTGGGACTTTTACCCATTAAATCGATGCTTGCCATTATGTAAAAGGGTAGAGGTTATTGTATGGGGAGGGGTGAGGGTACTGGGATAAATAGGATTTATTCTGAGTTTGTGGTGTGTTGAGGTATATAGTAGTAACAGGTGCGATCAAAACAATGGAGCACGAAATAGAATTACTGAATGAAAATAAAAAAAGGGGATAATAGTGAAATAGCTGAAATATGAGTTAATCCTTTAAGATATTTTGAAGGGCTGTTAAAAAAGTGGGAGCAAAAACAGCGAAGGAGTGAACAAGACTTAATCTATTTAGTTGATACTAGTAGCTTAATTATGGAATTCAAATAAACAGAACATCATCACAGCTTCTTTAAAATATATCTGCTGCAGAAATTTGGCTCTGTATTCAATAGGCGGCTGAAATGGTTTCTTAATGAATTTTGATTTTTTGATTTTAGGCTGATTAGCCGCAGTTTTTTAGATTATACACCCGATTGGCTGGTTTGTTATTATAAGCCTATTATATCTCTTGGCTAAATTACATACTAAAACATATCCAAATAAATAATAGCTCTAAATTAATACAATACAAGTAAAATCCGATATAATAGCAAGCTGAAGGTTACTGGTTTTCAATTAGGACTTTCTATTGATTTATCTCCACATTTTTCTTGATATAATTGGATGCATTATTTTCAATACCACTCAGTTCGTCATCATCATTGGTTTCAAATTCCATAGGTAAAATTAAACATTCACTGCAAAACAAAATGGCTCAAATAACATTTTCTCGTTCATTACGCTATAATTAAACACATGTATTGATTTGTTAATAATCTATAAGTAAGTTTATTATTTGCTAATATCCTATTACAAGCCAATGACTAATGATATCTCGGGATAAAGCTATTATCATGCAATGTAGTTGGCTGTATTTGGAAGACTAAATATTATCCACCGACCATGCGATTTTAACCCTTTCAGGGGCGGTTGGCTTTTTTTGAACTACCAAAATCATCCAACCATATTACTAATAAATAAATCGATTTATGAATGATACTTATTTATTGGCTACGAATTTTTTTTCGTTCAATAAAAAATTATTTATAATTTACCTATCTAATTATGATTTTTAATGAAGCTTAATAGTGCTAGCGCCGGAAAGGGTTAAATAAATAATATCAGAATGTAGAGTCAATTTTTCTTTGTTGGCAGGAAAATATACATTTACGCAGCAAGCGAATTTATAGATTACCCAAATATAAGTTAAAAATGTGATCCAATCAATAATTTCCATCACCCTCTACTTGCTAATGCATTTAAAATCTAAAACTGGTTTCTAGAGAATTAAAAACAGTTCTGTTGAAAATTAATCAGCTTTACTCTCACATCTAATGCTACGGTATTTGAATATACCAGTTCATGATGTCATTTTTTATTAGCTGAGCCTGAAATAATTAAACTAAATGTAAAATAACTCAATAATTACAGATTAAAGCAATATTTTCTATGCAATTAATTAACTAATTAGTTGAACAGGAACATGACATTTATATAATGCATAACTTGCATTTTTCAGCAGACCGACTCCACAGTTTTTATCTATCAGCAAATAAACAGATAAATAAATCTAAACCAGGTACATTTCCGCAATGCGTTTATAGGCGAACATATATACATTTAGTATCGCATGTTTAGAGCCTGAATTAGGCCTAAATGTAATTTCATACATTATTAAATTGGTATATCATACTAAGAGTACCATTTTGATTCAACTATTTCACCGCTCGCACAATATGAAAAAAAAATAATTTCATCAATCAAAAAAGAAGTATTTATTAAAATACATTCTAATTCAAAGTAGCTCAAAAGTATATGTTTATTGATTAATAAAAATTCAGTTTATAACTTGATACATAATCATCATGACGAATAGATTTATTTGTTTACTTTACTTAAATGACTCTAAAATAGGCATTGGGAATTTCGAGATTCCAATTAAAAGAAATACAAACTTCTTATTGAAAGATTTTTAAGTATACTTGCTCAGTTATACCCATTTCAATATCTGGTAAATAATAAATAAATTTAATTAGCTATATCTGCATATAAACAGATAATTTTCCCAGTTTGATAAATTTATTCTCACAAAAAATAAAAAGCTTGTGTTAAAATATTTATTATCTGAATCTTTTATTTCGGAGAGAGGAGGGGAGCTAAAATTACTTATACTGATAAATTATATAGATAATGTACCACTCTTTTATTGGCCAGATTAAGTACTAATTAAATCATTACACTTGGATTTTAATTTTAAATATATCTGATTTTATGCAGTGATTTTGTAGTGTAACTCAGTATGAAAATTTAGTTATCAATAATTTTTTATATTAAGTAAATTTTATTAAATACACACAATAAATATTTAAAGCTAATTTAAAAATCAATAAAAACATTAGTTATCTTTATACTAAAAATTGCTATTAAAAAAAAAAAGCTACCGTTTTTTAACTTTGTTTTTGTCTGTTTCAAATTACTTCAACTTTATTCCAAATCCAGAAAGAATCATAATAGCTGCATTGATCTAATTTTAAACTCTTTCATATAAGCAATTAGACATCTCAATTATTAAAAATAAAGACATTTTATATAGTTTGAGTCCACTCAAGTCTCCTGAACGATGCTTGACTATGAAAATACGTTTTATATAATATATCAATTAACCAAGGGCCATAACCTAAAAAATATTTGTTATTTTGCCTCCCCAAGGGCTAAAACTATTTTTGCTCTGAGTAAAATTACATTTGATTTCGCACATGTTGAATACATATTGGCTTTTTTTTTCCCTCCAAAATAAACCACTTAATTTACTATGTAAATAAAATCTATGAGAAAATAAGTTTCATGTTTAATTCTATAAACAAAAGTAAAAGTAAAAATAAAAATAAAAATAAAAATAAAAATGTGCCATTCTAATTCGCCAGTTTTCAATCTTAATATTCCAACCATAATATCTTATATTTAAGGTATTATACTTATTGTACAATTCTTCGTAGAAAGTAAATAAATCAATTTAACTTACAACTATAGGCAACAAGCTATATATACCATTTTATTCTTATAGTAGTCTAGTAACCCTCTAATTAGTTCTACTCTAATTCATATTTTATTTTAACTGTTACTCATACTAAAATGTCTAAAGGCCAGTTATCACAGGAAATAGAAAAGCGAATATACGAAGCTGCTATACCTATAAGATTAAGACTCGATCCAACTGACTCAATAGAATTAACCTCAACACCTTCGCTACCAAGTCATTTCCAGACCTTCCATGTAAGTCTATTCATCTCATTTTCATAAAAATGCGCTCTTTTTTATCAGCTTGTTCTTTTCCTCTCTAAAAAAAATTCATCAATCCGTTTTTAAAAGATTTTAGGGCATAGAAATTCATATTTTCCATTTTTATTTAGTAAAATCAAAGAACAATGGTTAATCCCGTTGTTACTTCTTGAGAACAATGCTGGCACTTCTAAATTCTCTTCCAAATCCCATAATATCGATCAAGAACTTGGAATTCGCGAAAACGAATTTTGGCTCGAATACAACGGAACTCCTTTGAAATGGTACCTTAAATAGCTATTACCACTTCGATGAAAAAAACATAATAGTAAACTACGCTTTTCTAAATATTTATTTACGTAAATATATTTTCTTAGGCATTACCCTATAGGTTTGTTGTATGACATTGAAGTCAAAGCTGGAAAAAAACCTATTATCAAAGAAAAACCAACCTCAACACTTGAAGCGGCTATTGAAAGTCATATGAAAACGCACAATATCACAAAAAACGAAAAAAATCTACCATTAAGTTCTCCGTGGGATTTGGTTTTGCATTTAAGAAAGTACCCGAACGACAAAATAATCAAATCCCCCTCTATAGATTTGCTTAAAAGTATGTACATGTTTTCTTTAAAAGAAGCCGATTTTATTAGACATGGATCTTCCAAACGAGTTATGGAACTTTCTAAAATCGATCAGACAGAGCTTCTCGACGGTCTATCAACCCACAAAATGTCCACGTTTATTCTTGTTCGCCACCTTCTTGGATTATACGCATCAAAATTTGACTGGTCTGCTATCGAGTCTAGTCCTACCCTCAAATCTGACAAAATTCCATTAGGTCTTCCCAAAGCTATTCCGGTTAAATTATATTTCAACGGTTCTGATTCATTCTCCGAAGACAGATATGTCGTCTTTCAAGCTCCAGTTTCTCCAATTCAAAATACTATCCCGATTAACAACATATTTGGCGAACCACAGCCCTCCGAATATCGGTTCACTACTTTATTTGACGCGATTGATTCTTTAATTAACGAAAACAATTCGCTACATAATGTCATATATAAAAATATTACTCAACCTTCAACATTACCCAACTCTAATAGCCAGGGTTCTCCTATGGCTCACAACAGCTCAAATTGGACAACTTTCTGGGATTGCACCTTGCAAGGGATAGATTTATCTCCAAATATCCCGTTACTATGGTTATCTGATAATTTGTCGTATCCAGACAGTTTTCTACATATTGTTTTATCTAAAAAAAAATAATTTATCTTTTTATAAATATAAATAAATCTAAGCATTTAACAATTCAATATTATAGTTCCTCTCTCTCATAAGCCTGATATTATACCAATTATACTTTTATTCAATACCTATAGTTTTATTTAAAAACCAAAAATAAGCTTTCTAAGAAGTGTTATACTTCTCTTTTCAGAATTTCTAAACAAGAAATTAAAGTATGTAGAATACAGAAAATTCACTTTCGGAAACATTTGATAGGTACTATGTACAACAATCACAAAAAAAAAAGCGAATACTATTCAATATTATAGTTCATTAAATTTAAATAATAACTTTTGAGCTTTATTATAATATTTATTGAACTTATTTTGCAAGAGCAATGCAATGTGTAAAATATAAACTAGTATATATTTTTACAAGTAGTAAAAATTTAAATAATAATACATTTCTTGCAAGCCTCTTTCACCGTTTATAGTAGCTCTGTACTTATTAGGGATTGGTTCAAGAGTACTCATAAACAGATTATAATGCGAATTAAAAGAGATTTTCAACACAAATACATACAAAAATTTTATTGTTTACACCTTTAAAAAATATTTTCACTGTGATAGGAAATATTTATCTAAAG
>LSSN01001640.1:0-23499 GCA_001970855.1 Smittium culicis
TTTTTTTTTTTTTTGCAGGTCAAACCCTGCGCTCGTCACTCTATTCTGCTGCGTTTGTCTGTCCATTTAAGCGTTTTGTTACTCCATGCAATCAGGCTGCTGATTTTTGGAGCATAAGTTTCTCCCACGTGCAGCCGGTTTATCTGCGCGCTCTATGATTCAGTGCTAAATCACTCGCTACGATCTACCTATCAAACCAACCTTTCTGTACATTTCTTTTTATGGTATCCATCGATAGGTAGATTCTTGAAAGTGTACAAAAATGGAATGAGGGTGTCTTGTAGAGGAAGGAAGCGGGCTGGTTGACCAGATTTGTTTCATCTAGTGTATAATCAGCTTCTAGAAACTCGAGCAAGCAACCGCTATGGCGCAGCTCAGTCAGCCTCAACTGAGTGTTCGATGGCGGTGCAATTTCAAAATAATGGTTTCTTTCTGTCGCTTAAGCCTCAAAATCTGGTCCATGAACGATATTTTAGAATCGGAGCTGAGCCTAAACGATATTCACCTAGCTTTTTATCACCTCAAAAATCAAAAAGGATTTAATGTCAAAGATGTTTAATTATAAAATTATATATTTTCCACTCGTTTTTTTTAACTTTTACAGATTATACTAGCCTTATTACGTGATAGAATCGTATTCTATTGCCAATTTATTTATTTATTATCGTTTACTACACTACAAGTAGTGCTTTACCTATTATCTTATAATATTTACAATTATCAAAACCACCCGTTTCAGGGTATTCAAATAAAAGAAAAAAAATTATAATATTTTTTAACGTAAGAACTATGATTGAACATTCTTGTAAAAAAAGAATACAATGCGTTTTATCTTACGAGTCTTAGAATCTATAGTTGTGAATATAGCTATAATGATACAATATAAAGCAAGGGATCCATATGATCTTAATTATAGATCGAATTAAATACAGAAAACATAACTTTTCAAACAGAGAATAATTTTTTTTCATACCTTTTTAAAAAAAAATTTTAAAATATAATTTGATACAATAAAAATATGTTGCTTGATCATGATTAATAAAACACCTTCTGCCCAACATTTATATATGATACTGAAACTGAAATGAAAGTAATATAAAATAATATATTTTACAATTATTTTTTTGTGCTGAAAATTCCTAAAATAAAATTTTAATTTTGAAAATTCTGCCTTTAAATAAAAACAATTGAATTTAAGAGAGGCTTGTCAGTATGAGTGCGTGTGTTTTCTTCTGAATAGTTACTTTTACAGCATTCACTTGCTTTATTTAGCCACAAAATTCAAGTAAATAAGTATTACACCAATTTACATAATAAAATAACTTGAAATCCCTTTACTTGGCTAATCCAATATTGTTTTTTTATTTTTTATTTAACACGACTTTATTTACAATATAAATTTATAAACATTGATGCTTTTTTTTATGGAGATATACTTTGTGCATTTTATTCACAATTGCGTCTACTTCATCTTCAAATAGGCAGGGGAGTGACGTTGACTCTAAAAGAAGAAATGGGTGGATTTTGATACGCTTAAACAGTAATCAGCAAATATAAGAATTAAAGCACATTTGTGCGCCGTGAATAACTCCAGGAGCGAGGGGAAAAAAATCTTATCAACCAAAAAAACATAAAAGATTTATGCAAGAAAAGCATAAATGCATTGGATAAGCGTACATTAGAAAATTTTTTTATATTTTATAGACGTAACACTCTTTTTTTTTTTCAACCCATAATTGTACTACAAGCGAACATTTTTCGTCACCATTGCACTAAAAATTCAAGAACAAACCACATTTTTACCACAAGAATAATATATTATCTTATTTTTTTTGACTGTGGAAATGTACTAAATCGTAGATTTCGCATCTCGGCTCGTTTAGATCAATTTTGGCTGGTAAAAAAAATGGTGATAAAGTACGAGTAATTGATGCGCATTTTTTATAACTATAATTTTTAGAATTTCCAGTTAATTAAACTTTTTTAGTTTTAACTCTTGATAGTAAATGTAAAATCTTGTTGAATATTAGGGTGTATGAAGATAATTCTAATTTTTTTGAATGCATAAAGTATAAGAATTTATTGAAATGCTTTTATTAATGATACTATTATATTAACAACTATAAAAAAAATTTGTGTAAATATTGCAATTAGATAATATATATATACTGACATTAGTTATAAAAATTAAGTGATTTGAGTTAAGTGTAATGGATGGAACATGGTAACAAAAAGAAAGTGTGGATTTTGAAGTATGAAATTTATTTGATGTGATTGTTGCGGGTTGATTCGCGAGCAGTTTGGATAAGTGGGCTCAAGATAGATAGTGGTCCAGCTTTTGAGATAAATGGGTGCTCCAAGATTTGTGCAGCAGAAGGTCTAGCGTTAGCATTAACAGTTAGCGTTAAGTTTAAAAAGTCTAAGAATATTGGAGATAGTTGTTGTGGGTTATGGATTTGTGGGGACCCATTAGTTGCTATAAGGTAAAGCGCGCGTAATGGATTTTCGTTGAGATATGGTGGTTCACCCTCTATCATTTCAATAGCCATGATTCCTAGCGACCAAACATCAACTTTGGGGCCATACTCTTTGCGTGTTACGACTTCGGGTGCCATCCAATAAGGGGTTCCAACCATTGTAACACGCTTATCAAATTGGTCAGATATTCTTGCACAAAATCCAAAATCGGTAAGCTTAATATCGCCGTTCATTGATAAAAGAACATTGTCTGACTTGATATCACGGTGAATTACGCCTTTATTGTGTAGGTGCTTGAGTCCTTCTAGAGTTTCACGGCAAACAGTGGCAATCTGTCTTTCAGACATGAGGTTTGATGCAACTACGTCGGTTAAACAGCCCCCTTCCATATATTCCATAACTACCCACAAGAAACCTTGATGCAAAAAGCTATCAATGAAATTGACGATATTTTTGTGACGACTCTCCTTCATGACAAGGATCTCGTTTATGATTAAGTCTTTTTTTGGTTGAGTTTCTAAATTCATTTGTTTTATAGCGACAATATCTTTAGAGTTTACGGGCTGAGCAGTATAAACTCCACCTGATGCACCTTGGCCGATTTTAACAAAGTATTTGTACATTTTTGTAGGGTCGCCTGGATTGCATATCTGTCTCATCATTTCAACAACTTTATGCAATGGGATATCTGCAGTTTCTTTCTTTTTTCTAGCTATTGGTCTTTCGTACTTCTTTTCTTTTTGAGCATTTTCTTTTTGATTTAGTTGGAGAATAGAGTTTTTTGTGAAAGGACTTTTAGCATTGATATTGATATTTTTAAAAAATATTTTTTTATTATTTGGAGAATTTTGAGACAAATGTAGCTGATTTTGCTGATTATTATTAAAGCTGTTGTTACTGACAGACTTTTGAATGTATTGGTGGGAGTCATTTTTATTTTTCTTTTCTACATCATAATTAGGGTTTGGGCTAGAATGAGGGGAATTTAAAGGTGAGATAGCGTTTTTTTTGTTTAATTGGGACTTAGATTGAGTTGTTTTTGTAGCGAAAGATTTTTGAGGACTTTCTGAAGAGTTAATATTACCGCTGGCTTTAGATAAAGATTTGGATAATGAATTGGGAGAAGATTTTTCAAAAAACGTTATGTCTTTGCTTTGGGAATGGGTGAGTACCTTTTGTTTGTATTTATTGAAGAGGCTATTTCTTCCTTTTTCTTTTTTGCTATTTTGGGAAGAGGCGACAATGTCGGAAGCTGAGCTAGTGTCAGAGTAGTGCTTTGCAGCGTTATTTAAATAAACGTCATTATTGGGATGATTTGGATTTTTGAAATTCTCGCTAGAGTTGATATTTCTGATGTATTTATCGAATTTTGCTATGTATTTTTGGTGTGAAAGGTCATCGATTTCAGTATTGTTAATTGGGGAATCATCTGTAGGAGAATTTAAAGCTATAGTATCATTATTGAGAGTTTTAAAACTTGAAAGATTAGGGCGACCATTCGGGTTATGTAGTTGGTTCGTGGAAGATGAGTTTAAGCTTAATTTTGTGTGATTATTTGAAATTGGATTAGAGGCATCATACTGGGTGGATTTAGATTTGCGCGGACTAAAATAAGAAGATGCTGAAGAGTCAGTAAATCTGTTATTTGAATTGAATGAAGATACAGTTGAAGGGGAGTCCTGATTTTTAGAGGAGTTTTTGCTATTTTTGGAGCTTGCATTACAAGTGAAGCCACTATCGATGTTAGCATCCTTCATTTTTGTCCAGACTTGATTGTCATAAGAAGTGTTATTTTCTTGGTAAAATTCGATTACTTGAAGCACAGCACTATGATTCTTTTTCTGTTCTTTTTCAGAAATTCCAGCACTTTGGAGGATTTTTGACCATTCTTTTGGTAAGCCAGTAAATTCTCCAGTATAAGAGTCGAAACCTACGTGGGTGAGATGCACAGGGTTGTAAGGAGCTGAAATTCCAGCTTTTTTCTCACTTCCAATGAGATCTAAAAGTTGAAAATTATAAATTAAAGATGTAATTAAAATGAAGTTATAGCGAAAGTCTATATAATTGAGGATCATACCTGTCATAGAACTGAAAAGATTGTTGAAAACGCCTTTTATGGATTTGTTTACTGGGGATTTTGGAGATTTTGGGGAAGAGACAGATCTTTTAGGGTTGTCATCAATAGAATTCGGGGAATTTGAGCTTACTTTCTTTTGGTAAGTTTCGCTGGCATTTTTGAGATCTAATTTTATAGGTTCTATTTTCTTAGTTTTATTTTTGTTAGATATATAGCTGTCTTTTACAAAAGACTGGTTTTTGCCTAGCATTTTATCGAATGTAGATTTACTGGGATCTAAGAACAATAAGCATTTAGATTGAATAAAATTAAACTTAAATAAGAGGTAATATAGAACTCGATAAGTTAAGTAAATTTCAAGATTTTTAAGATAGTAAAAAATCAGTTAAGAATTATAAAGGAATAAAATTATTTTGTAATTCTACGTAGGAAAATACCTTTGAATCGTGATATGGAATCTGAATCGATTACTTGATAGAAATTTAGTAATGCTGGAGTCTCTTGGTTTGGGGGATGAGTTGCAGACCTCAAAGGAGGCTCAGAGGTCACGGTTTTATAGCTCATTATATAAAGGCTGCTAATATATATGCAGGGCCTGCTTTTCGGAAGGTAAATTCAAAAATAAAAAATAGTAAATAATCAGCCTCTTGTACTCGTGAGACTTTTGTATTTTATAGAGAATATCGAACTAAGAGATGAAAAAAAGCACAAAAAGATTTAAAGCAGAAGCTTTTTTTCTTTTGATGAAATGGATAGAGAAACAAAAAATAAAATGGGGAATATTTTATTAAAAAAAATGAAAATAGAAATACAGAGTTATATGTGAGACTGAAATGAATATAACTAAAGAGTAGTTTTTTTAGCTGAGAGATTTCATACTATTGCTCTCAAAGAGCCACACTTTAAAACAAAAGACCTATTTTGTCTTTATACCTCGATTACTAAATTAAAAGTTACATAATGGGACGCCATACAAAATCCATTTATTGGCTACAGCCCTTTGAGCAGTGGCGCAAATTGTTTACTTCTTTTAGATAATGCAAAGGACACAGAAATTTCTGGGAAATTTAAAACACGGAATATGTTGAATAGGATATTAGTGGATATAAGCGCTAAATATAGAATATCTATGGACTCTAGGGCTAATTATGGGGTTATAGCAAAAGGCAGGCCTAAAAAAAGAATATTAGTGGATGCCGGAGATAAAAAAAGTGAAATAACGGACTCCAGGGCTAAAATAAGGATCCGACAGGTTGTTAGAATGTGCTAGATTAATTAAAAGTACAGAAACAATCATAAAGGCGCAACCTAAAGCACTATAACGCCTCTCGCTCACTAAAACAATCAACCTTTACTTAGATCCAGTTACTTCAAACCCTTTTTAGTGATAGCACTTATCATTACAGCTAACTCTTGCCTTCTCATTCACTTTAGAATATTTCTGGCCAATGGAAAAAAAGACGAAGAAGCCCCACATTAGTTATTTGTATAGTCGATAATGGACTAGCGGAATTTGCACCAGTAAGCTTTATTTTCTCACTGCAAAAAGTTTCAATAAACAATGCACCTATTTCTGCAAACCTAAAAAAAAATTATAATAAACACAATTTCACCAACAGATGTACTTGATTTATAATAAATAAAATACTACTTATTCGTTGAAACTAAAACCCACTTCTCCACTACACAGCTTCTCATTACTTGATATAAGTCTTTTTAAATTACCCACAAAATACAAACAAATTTATTACTACAAACTAAAAATTAGAAAAGTGACATTTAAAACAATGTTAACTATTGGATAGAATATTTTCCATAAACAAGTATAGATTTAATAAACTCTGGAACAATTTTAAATTGGATAAATGAGTATTCTTACACTAGAGCTTATTTTTTTCCTTCGTACTAAAGGTGGGGTGAGTTTAATAAATCCAAAATCAATGTATTAAAATAAATAAAATAGTTATGTGAACCAAAATGTGTTTACAGTTATACATTCAACCTGCTCTAAAAAAAACATTATAATAAGTATAATTTATTGGTTTTTTATAAAAATTTTTAGTTAAAAAGCAATTGAACTTAATAAGCAAAATATTCTTCCTTTTATTTTCTTTAATAAAAAAGGATATTGAATATTTACAAGGTTTATTCGTCTCGAATACACTATGCTAGAACAAAAAAAACAGAATAGTATAAATTACAGTTTTGATTTTTTATTGGAGTAAACTCCGTATAAATTCAGGATACACAAGCAATTTAAAATTTTTGTTTTTAATACTTAATTTAAATGCAAAAAAAAGAATAAATAAAATAGGTTGTTTAAATTATCTTTTTTTTTTACTGATTGGTAATTTTAATGTATATTCATATTTTAGCTTGCTTCTAAATATCGCGTTCTGGTAATAATTGGTTTGCCTTATCTAATCTCATTTCCCACAATCACAAAAGACAATAGAGGAAATATTTAGATCTCTATTTTATTTTCTCTGTGTGTATTACGCGATTTTTTTTTCATAAATTTTCATATATATTTTTTATATAATTAAAAAAATACCATTACCAAAAAAACCACTTTGTTTTTTCCATGGATAACTAATGGAAATTTTAGCTTATTTTTATGTAACTTTGATACTTGTCAATTCTTATTAATTTCAAACATTAGTGTAACTAAACTAGGCTTCTTTTTTATTAACTTTACCTTAAATAGAATTATCAACCAATAAAAAAAAATTATTTATAGAAAAGTCCAAAACTACCAAAACCAAAAAAAATAAATAATTATATACACGCCTTTTGACTAATTTTATTATTCGCTGATTTTTATTGATATTTTTATTGGTATAATCTATATTTAGTCTTCAATTTTCCACGAAAATTAAACCAAAACAAAAATCTAATTAAACTTTCAATAATAAGCCTTATTTATAATCCTAAAAAAAATTTTTTGCATGGACCCTCTCAAACTCGATTTTGGATTAATTGTAACTTTTTAACTTTTTTACCTTACCTTGTTAATTTTCAACGTATTCAAATATTTCTATTCAAATATTATTTTCAGAATAACAAAGCACTCGCAAAAAAGTATTTCTCCAATTAAAGAAATCAGGCGATACTTTACGTAATTTCTTTAATTACACTCTACCCCGAATAAATTATAGATTTATTTTAAAATTTCATGTGCCTGACTTTTTTTTTCGTTTTAGAATTTTTATATCGTTAATACTAAAAATATTTAAGAATATGGGAGATTCTGAACGAAGAGAGCACATTTCTGCAGTATAATTTTATTGGCTTGGGAATTCAGATATTGAAAATATTATTGGGTGAAGTAAAAAGGAATTTTGATTTTTCCACTTATTCATTTCAATTAAGGATTTTTATTATCTAAATAAAAGTACCGTTTTTTTTTTTTTTTGATTCTAGTTAAAATGAAATTATATACACTGCAACACTTCACACTATTAAAGGACCCCTTCATAAAGAATCGCTCATATGAGTACCTATATAAAATACAATTACAAAGGTTAAATAATTGTAGTTAAACTGATATCGGCTATACATAACACTCTATTGGCCTTTTAGTTACTATTCTTTTTGGAGATTTTTAGATACTATTTACTTGTGCATTATCAAATTTCTTACTAATAATATCCCAAGAGTGTTAATTTTTTCCTATCCAACATTAAAATACACATTGGGCTAGTTGTGCATATTATATTTAATCAAATCTCAAAATTAAAATAATTAAATTTAAATATATTCGATGTTTAAGGTTATAGCAACCCATGTTTAGGCGAAATATGAATAAAGATAATAATTATACCACAAATAATAAATTATAGTAGAATAAATCAATAATTATATTCGTTATTTAACCAGTTTCATATTTACCATACTATAGATAGTAAAAAAATCATTTTTAATACCCTTAACTATACAAATAGCTCCTGTGTAAATAAATTTATATAAAACTGAAGAACAAAAAAATTGGCGCCAAAACAAGACTGTTTTCACAAAAATTTATAATAATTATAATTTTTTTTTTTTGCATTTTTACTTTTTTTGCCTAAAATCTATAATCCTGTCTAATGATTCAATTGTCGCTCATTACTCAAATTCCCCCTCCAAAAATCCAAAAGTTCAAATTAAACCTGAAAATAAAATCGCATTTATCGATTTAAGAACTTATTAATATATATTCTATTTAAAATTTTTAATTATAGTCAACATAGCATAATTTAAGTTTGAGCTCTAACAAAAAAAAATTAACTTTACCATAAAGATTCATGCATATTTTCTAATCATATGCTATAAAATTTAAGGCGCATTATTAAAGAAAAAATTGGTATAGGCTACTTCCCCTTATTTATAATTAGTTATATGAGAAAATTATATATATATTAACTTTTTTAATAAAATTTATCCTGTTATCCGACTTTCTTTTAATTTTATCCCGGCTTTGATTATAATATCTAATATTACCCCTTAATTAATCAATATTTTAATCTGATTCTTGAAAAAATAAAGCACTTAGTAAAAAAATATCTACTTCTCTTAATGATACTCCCTATACTGCGGAGAACATTTATGCAGCTAAAAATATTATGGTTCATTTATTTGTTAATAGCAATATATTACAATCACTGGAGAAATAATTTTTATATTATTAGCTTGGGATATACAATTAAAGCTTCAAAAAAGTTATATTTATGAGAAAAACACTATTGGCCAAAAAAAATCCACTTGCAAAATAGACATATCTAATCTAAAAAAGTAAGCTCCATCTAAAAAATATATGATAAAATTTACAAGTAATACTTTTTTTAAAAAAAATTTTTTGATTTACTCATTCTAAAAATATGTATTAAAATTTAAATTCAGTTTAACTATTCGATATTTCTCTTTCATTGGATTCAAATGTTAAAAACTTGGGAACAGAGATTAATTTTAAATATAAAATAAGCTTTTTTTCGAAATTATACGTTCTGTATTGTAAAATAAATAAAAAATAACAAAATTATTGGCTAAATTTTAGAAATTTTAATTTTAGATAAAATTAAATTAAACGATTTAATATGTATCACGATATTCCAAAAATTATATATGGTTTTATTTTTAAGACTATAACTTTTTATTCGTCTTCATTTGGCTATTTTTATATTAATTATTAATTTCGTAAAGCATTTTCCCAAAATTTGTTCTGAAAAAAGTAATTTACCTTTCTAATATTATTTTTTTAAAAAAATCATAATATGAATGATTCTTTATGAAGAGTCCATTTTATAGCGTGAAGTGTTACAGTGTATATAATTTCATTTTAATTAGAACCAAATAAAAAAAAAACGGTACTTTTATTTAGATAATAAAAATCCTTAATTGAAATGAATAAGTGGAAAAATCAAAATGCCTTTTTACTTCACCCAATAATATTTTCAATATCTGAATTACCAAGCCAATAAAATTATACTGCAGCAATGTGAACTCTTTGATCAGAATCCCCAATATGGTAAAAATATACTATTTTAACTGGCACAAATTAACTTATAATAAATAAAAAGTGGTTGATTAGATAGTTTTATATAAATTACAGTTTTTTATTAAAAAAATAGTCATATAATATATCTTTAAAATAATAATTATTAAAATAAATATAGCGTACACCCTCTTATGTTTTACATTTAATTAAATTTATATATTTATAATGACTTTTAAATCGATATTCGTGTATTATTTTCACATTTATAGATTTGATTATTTAAAAATTCCCAGAAACTATAAAGCATCTTAAACTAAGAAGACTTTTTTCAGAAACTTTTATTTGTAGTTCCTTTTAGATTTATAAAATTATATTTTGTGAAATCTCTTACAAACACCCAACTTTGTTAAATGGATATATGGGATTTATAAATAGTTCGTGGTTTAGAATCTTCTAAAAAAATTAATACTATTCGAAAAATTAGTAATAATATCAGCTATGTATAAATTATTTTTAAAAAAAATCTTAATAATAGATACAAATTTTATATTGAAATTTCTTTTTTATATTATAATTTAATTTTATTTACACCAAATACCAACAAAAAATTTCAACTAGAGAATAATATAAAAACAAAATTAATTTTAAAGTTATTCTGATTTTTTTGAGCATATTCGAACAGTGATTCTTTATGATGCTTTATTTACTCCGGTTTTATAAAAAAATTCAGTTTAAATTATAATTTAATAATAATAGTAAGATTTTTTTTTATAAATTCGCCAGTATTAACGATTGAGTAATGTGTTAAATATGGTTATAATAAACCTATAAAAACTTAAAGCTAAATTATGAAACTATACTTTTTCACAACAGCCCTACTCTCTCTTTTTCTTTATAATATTGATTAAAATTGATTTATAGTTGCATTGAGTTTAAATTATGGAGAACATAATTTTTTTAATTGTTTATTTTTTATATAGCATGGAATTTGATTTTGATGTTTAATTCCTCTCTATTCATGTTTTTTTATTGTGGTATAAACCTTATATTATTACTGTAGAAAGTTTTTTGGCGGCTAGATATTGCAATAAATAACCTTGAATTAAATCGAGTCATAATTTGAATCAAAACTTATAAAATAAATATATATAATCGATAGTATAAAAGATAAATGTGAAACTAGTAGATCTTATTAGTTTTGTAATTTAAAATAAGTTTTACGACTTTTATTATTAGTTAAGATATTTCAATTTTTTTTATCAATGGTTGTATTTAATTTCGTGGTTTAAAATTAAAATTTTAATAGCACGGATAAATAAAAAATGATAAGTTTAGTTAAAATAGACTTATTAATATTCACATTAGAAAAATTAATTATAATTAATCAAAGTATTTTGGATAATAATTTTGTCATAAAAAAACATTAAATTTTGAATTTACGTCGCTATAAATCTATTTTTTGCTAAAATATAAACTTTTTAAATTGATTTTTATTTCATATGCTATATTATTCTGGTTAATTTAAATGTCTTGACATAATTTTTTTAAAAAAATTGAATCTTATTCTTATAATACTGATGATAAATATTTTTAACTTAAATTCCAACTATTTAATATTTTTTAGCAGGAAATTCTTATATAAATAGATATTTTATATACTAATTTCTAAAAATAATGATTTACGTTTGTTGGTACGAATTTTCAAAAAATATAAGCCTCTTGGATTTTTACGAGTTGTTTCAATTAATATTAAATATGATAAAAATATTTAATTTTATAATTTTAATGCCTTATGTTATTATTTTGAAATATTTTTTTATTTTAATAAACATTCGAGATATTAAAATATTTTATATTTTAAATGATATTTCATCTTCAACATATTTTTCAAGTATTATATTTAGTAAATTAAAATAATTAGCGCTATTTTTGAAATTATTTACATCAATTTTTTCCTGGAAAGCTATTTATGAATTTATATACCTCCAAAAATATTGATACTGAATATTCAGAGTTTTATTCTAAGCCAGGAAATTAGATTTATTATACTTATATTTTTATTTTTAGTCTGGAATACGTAATTTATATTCTTATTATGTATCTAAAAAGAATATTCTGAAATATTTTTATTAAAATTATACAAAAAAAAAGAAAAAATTAGAGCTATAATTTAAAAAATAAATAATAATTTTTCTAGAAAAAAAATTCTTTATCTTTTATAAATTTATTTTATAAGAATGAATAATCTCATGAGCTAGATTTTAGTTTTTTAATTTGGTATACAAATTTTTGAAAAATACATACATATATTTATAATATTCGATTCAGCTATAAAATAAATATAATTGAGATTTGATTTCTTTGTTTCATGTCTTAATAAATGTCAAAATAGTCTCAAAAAATTTTTTTATTTTTAATTTAGCGTTATATTTTTTACAAAATAAATTGGATAAGTATATTGGTTTAATTAGGGCTCCAAACTAAATATGAAATATTTTAACACTAACATCCGATAAATTTTTGAATTTTCAAAATTTATCATCATTTAAAATTTTATTCACTCCTTAGCCAAAATAATATTTTTCTTTTATTTAATATCAAATTAAAATTTGATTAAATATTTTATTTTCTAAACTATTAAAATAAGTACTATACTTTTATATCTGTAGTTTAAAAATCTTGTAAATAACCCATAAATAAAATCTAAAATATTTTGTAAAATTATTTTCAACGATATATTATTAAAGCTTTACAATTTTTTTTATTTTTTATGTAGCATTTTTTATGCGAGTATTATTCTTATAATTCTGTTAATTGTTTGAAACTTTTTTTAGTAAAAATTTCATATAAAAACTAAATTTTTATCATTAATAATTAACTTTCGTTTTTTATTCTTTATACCGTTTGATCATTCACAAATTAAAAATTATTTTTAGTATCATTCTCCACAAAACTAAAATCTACTCATCGATACAACTATTAAAAATTAAACGGTAGAGTTGATTTATATATTTTAAAAACACAATTTTTAGAAAGAAAAATCAATCTAACTTAAAAAATAACACCACTGTTCCTTCAAAAACATTCCAATTTTAGAGAAAAAAAGTGATTAAATTGAATATAATAAATTCATAATGTTCGATTTATTTGGGATTTAACAAAAAGATCAACCATATAATATGAATGTATGTTTAAAAAAAATAAAAAAATTTTTTATTTAAAACTCTAGAATTACATGTCACACTGTTTATAGGATTAAATTGAAATTAAAAAGATTTTTTTTTATTATTTTATTTTATTTTATTTTTTTTAAATTTTGAATTTTGAATATAAATATTTGAATTTGTATTTTAATTTAATGCGTTATTCTTAATTTGAATTTTTGCTAGTGTATATATTCTTTATTTTTTTATTTCAATTATATAATTTTAAAAAAATTCAATGTTTTAGTGCATATGCGACTTAACTTAATATTTTTTATATGATATTGATTAACTAGTTTTAAATTCATCTGTATTTGAAAAGTATAGGAAATCAAATCAGATTTTATCTGATAATATTTATTTAATAGATAATAGCTTTTTTAATTTATAGAATTCCAAAATAGCTAATTTTTGGGAAAAAATCTCATTAATTAGATACATTTGATAAATTAATAATAAAAGAAAAATTTGTATCGGGTTCTAATCGCTATCATATAATTTTGAAGATAATATTATCATTATATTATTTATAAAATATTGCAATCTATATAATTAATTTTTTATTTCTATTATTAATTTTAAAGTCAAATCAATTTAAAATTATTCTCATTTCCCATTATTTTACAACAGATATTAAATTCTATTTTTATTAAATTTATACACGATTTATTAAAATTATACATATATTTACTTATTCTATCATTATTTAGTATCATGTATTTATTTTTATGAATATACAAGGTTTATTCAAAAAAATTTCTCATATATTCTATAATTATATTTTAAATATGTTTATTACAGACATATTTCATCGAAATATTTATACCTTAAATATTTTTTTAATTCTATTTGTAACTTTAGAGAATTTAATTTTCAAAGTGAATATTATTTTATTCTCCGTGTATATTTACAATCTATTATTTTCTCCAATTACTAGAGATTTTTTATCTTTGAATAAAACATTATGAGTATTAGTAAATTTATACACCAATTTTATCAAGGTTTTTTTTCCTAGAATGATTTCGAATAGAATTTTTTTTTTTCTGAACGATTTTCAGCTATCTTCAAAACGTTTAATGAATTTGATTTTTCTCATAGTATTAATTTTTTAGCTTTGAGAATTTTATTTTTAAGAAATATCATCCTAGATACTAAATACGCTATATATAAATACAATCATAATTATTATTTTTGACTCTTCTCTTTGCATGATTGGTTATTTACGTAGCTAATTATTGAAAGGATGGTTTAGCTTTATGATTTTTTTTCAACTAAGTTAATTTATTTTAGTGTTTCACTTTAGCTAGCAACGTTAATAAACATATTAATACTGAACTCAGAATCTGTATATTACCCCTTTAAAATAACTTTTTATATTCTCAGGATTATTTTCTCGGTGTAACTTGACTTTAATAACCAGGCTTTGGGATTTTTTATTCTTGTCCAATTTTTTACATCAAGCACAAATAGAATCAGAAATTATTTGCCTAATACTATCTTTTTTACCACATGAATATATACTAGTTTTGTAGTATATTAATTTAAAAACTTACATTTTTTCATAAGCGTATCTCCTTAGATCCGTGTTTTTTAATTTTTAATTTTATTAGTACGATACCAATAATATAAACTACGCGGTAAAGTTTGCCAAAAAATATTAAAGATGGTTCAAGGCATAAAAAAAATAATATTCTATCAAAAATAAATTCATCTGCCAGTATACTAGCTACGTAACATAAAGGGAAATTCTATCAAACTACCAACCGAATGATCCTTTCAGACATTGCTTTAAATAGGTTGAATAGCGGAAGTTACTAACAGTCATTTAATTAATATCGTTCCAAAAAAATTGAATTCTTTGAGATCAATGAACTCATATTCAGAGTCTAAATCTGACAGGATTAATAAATAACAGTCTCCTACCAAAGCGTGCGACTAACCAAGCTAGCAATTATAAAATAATCTGCTAAACGGCTATGAAATGTATTGCTGTCAATTGTTGGACTTGTGCACAGGCGCTTAGATTCGTTTTTAGATAGCTTTGAATCTTGGTATATATTTATTTGATTAAACCAATCATAAAAAATAAATGCTACGTATATTGTATGTATAATTAGCGATTTATATTAAGTGTTTTAATCCTTTTACATATTCATAGGATTCTTGAGATGATAAAATTTTATAACTAATTTAAATTATAGTATGTTATAGCTTCAATATATCTTTTAATTTTTCAAAAATGCATTTTTATACTCCAAATCATAGCAGAACTCTTTTTATACCGCTAAATTCCTCTTAAATATAATAACTTTTTGTTCTGTCAAATAATTTTATTATTCTAAATAACCAAATTCAGCTTTGATCGCAATTAATTAAGATAAAAAAAGCTAAAATATAAAATTTTTAAGCCTTTGATAAAGTATGAGAAATGTAAGAACAACTGTTTTCGTTTGATATATATATTAATTTAGTGTATATTTGATGTATATTTTGTAAAAAAAATTTAAAAAAAAATTTATTGTGATATATTCTTTGGATATTACTCAATGAAAAAATCAATTGAACCATATCATAAACTTGAGCTAGAGACGATAAAGTATAAAGTTAATATTTACACATTAGAATAGAAATCTATAGAAAAGTTTTATTTGCCGGAATTTACCGAAAAAAAAAACAAAGAAAAGAATTTCCCTATTTTTATAGTAAATTACGAAAAAATTCTTTAAAATTTTCGGGTTTGAAAATAAAAGAATCGCACGAACTAACAAAATTTTTAGCGATCAAAAAATTATAACGATTATGAATAACCTTTATTATAGGCAGAAGTTTCAATACTCAATGATTTATCTTACTTTGGTTTCTTTAATAGCTCATAATATTGTAGATATAATTTTGAATTTATATTTTAACTCGAATATTTACTTTGGTATTGATTTATTTTATATTCATAAACACCATTTTTTTGTGATTTAGCCATACATTCGGTCTCCGATATTGTGGTTGGTACTTGATTTTTTTTCCAAATTAAGGGTACTATTATTTCGTTAGATTATATATAGGATATGTTTCCTAAGGTGGATTTTCATTGTTATACATGTAAATTATTCACTGTTATTTATTTCTTGGTTTTATTACCACAATAAATAGATATAAAAATATTCTGATATAAAGCGGTAATAGCTTTTTGTTTTGCGCTTTCAACCAATAATTTAATGCAGGAGAATGAAAAGTGTCTGCCTTATTCGATAAAAATTTGATTGGAGTATTGATAAGACAGGTTAGAAATAGTGATGGTATTTTATACAAAGTTTATCAAATATTAAAAGTATTTAACACAATAATTCCAATGCTTTACGTTTTCGCCTTCACGAGTTTAATATTAAATATATTGAATAAACAATAAAAGCGAGCATAGAAACGAGTCAATGGGTTGTAAATAGATATTTTCAGCTTTAAGAACAAGGCGAAACAGACTGAGATCAGTGTGAAAAATTCACCCCGCTCTCAGCTCTACAAAATAATAATTAGTATACAGATTAACGGTAGAAAAGTGTACTTAGTTCGAATGAATTCGTATCCAATGTCGGTAGCAAGCTTTCTCAGCATAGGCTCAATTTATTTATTTAGTTATTGTAAACAAGTGTAGCCAAACGCTATATTGTATATGAAAACACATTAAAATAATCAATGATATTAAATTGAATGTAAGCTCTAAACTATTTTAGAAATAATAGCTTGAAAGTGAAATGCAAACTTGAAAAATTAAAATGTTTTAAGGTTCAAATAATTATTTACTGAAATTTCAAGGAATGGGATTGGTTTAAAAAGTTTTTAGAAGTGAATTGCTTTCCATTAAAATATTTAATATTGTTTAGGGTAAAATGCTCATAAGTTGAATTGAAGGATAAGTTTAGAACAAAAAGATTTATAGTTCTATAGTGGCTTTGTGGATAATTGTTAAATGTGTTAATAGCAATTTATATTTATAAACCCGTAGTATATACTCATGCCATTAGTCACAAAAAAGAATCTTTGAGTTAATAGAGTGGTTATTACTAGAAATTATAAGAAATCTTGCAGTAATTTTGAAACTTTTTCTTGTTAAGTCAAATGATTTATTTACCAATTGTGGTAAATATCCAATAAGACCAAAAATATCAAATCGTCAAATTCCGCAGGTTTAAATATCAATAGCACTTTTTTCTAAAGTATATTGCCATAAATACTATAAAAAAACACAATAAACAGTATTTTTTGTTTCTTCTTAGTTAGCACAAACGGAAAAAAAAAAAAAACAACAACAGAAAAAGCAAAAAAAGGAATCATGGGCGTTACAGTAGATATAATTTCGCCAGGGGATGGATCCAACTTTCCAAAAGCCGGCGACAAGTTGTCGATGCACTATACAGGAACTTTTGAGGACGGCAATAAGTTCGATTCATCACGCGATCGCGGCTCGCCTTTTGTCTTCACTATTGGCGACGATCAAGTTATTAAGGGCTGGGAAGAAGGTGTTGTGAAAATGAGTTTGGGCGAACGTGCTAAGCTTACTATTACTGGAGATTACGCATATGGTCCACGCGGGCACCCAGGAATGATCCCACCTAATGCCACCCTCATCTTTGACGTTGAGCTTTTGAAAATCAACTAAAAATTTTTTTTGCCATATTTTCTTATATTTATATTTTATACGTAACTGGCTCAGTATCGAATAAACCTATTTAACCATTTCAGGAGCGGTTGGCTTTTTTTGAACTACTAAAACTATCCAACCAAATGGAAAACTGATAAATTAGTATAAAATTATAATATTTTATTGTTTATTTATTCTTTTGTATCCAATAACTAATAACTTATATTAGGAATATCCTATTATTATTTTTAATATAGTTTAAGAGCGTTGGCCCCTGAAAGAGCTAAAATAAAAAAAAAACACAAAAAGATAGGTAACGCTCCTTAATTAAATATTTATTTAACTTTGCACTTTGCTTTTTTTCTTATTAACATGAATTATAATGGGTTCGAAAATCGGCCAGATACCAAATAGTACTATTTATAAATTATGCTCAGGGCAAGTAATTGTAGATCTTGGAACAGCAATAAAGGAACTGCTCGAAAACAGTATTGATGCAGGATCCACCGTAGTAGGTATCTTCACCTTTAGTTACTTTATCGATTATAATTTCTTAGCATTTTTATTAAAATGTAGAAAATATAAATGTAATATTTTCTTCATTTATTATAAATTCGACAAAAAAAAAAATTTGAAAAATGATTTCGATTAGATATTAAACTAAAAAACTACGGTCTTGATGGAATAATAATTTCTGATAATGGCACTGGAGTTCACAGCGATGATTTCGAAGGATTATGTACTTATTTTTCTCACCTTTAACAGCTACAAGCTAATGCTTTTATTTCTAATTTTTACGCCGTTTTTGAATTTTTTTTTAGGTAAAAAGAGCTGGACTTCAAAATTAGAGACTTTCGAAGAACTAACAAGTGTTTCAACCTTCGGCTTTAGAGGAGAGGCTCTAAGTTCATTAAGCGCAGTTTCTGACATTACTGTAATAACCGCAACTTCAGAAACTACTCCGTCTTCTTCGACTATTGAATACAATAACACTGGTGAAATTAAATCAATAAAAAAATCTGCAAGAGAGGTAATTTAATTAATGGCCGTATATAAATCACAAAATTTTTGATATCTGCAATACAATTCCTTTTTAAAAAAAATATGGATTTTGTTTTTATTTCTTTTCTAGTTTACCAATTTAATCATTGTTTTTAAAAATAATCTTGTAAATATAGAAAGGCACCACCATTTCTATAAAAAATCTATTTAAAGGATGGCCCGTTAGACTTCAAGAATTCAAAAAAAATTTAAAGCGCGATTTCTCTAAATGCATTTGGTATGTTGAGCAATACGCCATTGTAACAGACAAAGTTCAAATTTCATTATTTAATCAACCTGCAAACAGGTACAGTCTTTCCAACCTTTTTCTACTAACTTCTAATACAAATTTCACTATTTAGCCTATATCTTATTATTATTCTCACACATATACGTTGGAATCTGTAATTTTTTAATTTTTTTTATTGCCGTTTAATTTATTAGTGCTATGTCTCTAGTATTAAGAACCCAAAAATCAATGGAAATGATAGATAGAATCGGTGGAATATTTGGAAAATCTATAAAGGATAAGCTTTACCCCATCGATGAAACTGTTACAAGTGTTGAAAAGTAATTTTATTTAATTTATAATATTTATCTAAAATCAGTTACCCATACACAGTTCACTGATAATTTAGTAATAGTATAATTGTTTATCCAGTATATCTTTTTCCACAAAAAAAATCTCTACTATTTAATACTTTATAGCCCAGAAGTATCTTTTAAGGTTAAAGGGTTTATTTCAAGTCCAATGCCAAATTCTGGTCGTAATTCATCTGACAAAAAGTATATTTATTTAAATGGGAAACCATGCGAAGTTCCAAAGGTTTTATATTTAACTACTCATACTCAATATTTATTATAGAAATTAACTTTTCTCTAATATACTTCATAGCATTACTTTATTATAAATTTAACTAATTTCATTTTATAATTGATATAATTTTTAGATTAAAAAGGTTATTAATGATGTATACAAAGAATTTAACCCAATACAAAATCCTGTCGCAATTATTTTAATATCTTTGCTACCAGGTAGTTTTTTATTCTATTTATTTTTTAATATTCGGCGGTATCCATGTTTATATATTCACTTATAAATTAGCATTTATAGCATCTTTATTTATAAATTCTTGAAAAAAAAAAATTAAAAACATATTCATACATTAAACTAGGAAATATCGACTTTAACGTAAGCCCAGATAAAAGAAGCGTTTTCATTAAACACGAGCAAGAGTTAGCGGATTTTATATATGTAATCCATTCACTAAATTAATAAACACGCTTTTAAAGCGTTTAGAATTAATTATATTTGTAATTTTTTTTTGAAATATATTCTTTATATAATCATTTTTTCACATATTTAGGAAACTTTAAGGAAGACTTTTATACCATCCAAGGCAACTGTAAAAGCTTCACAGCAATCGTCCTCTTTTCAGCAATTATCTCTTTCATCTAGTAAATCACAAAGTTCAAGCAGCGATCCAAAAGTCATTTATGATTATGCTACAAACAGTGTTAGTTATGATGATAGTTCAAGTGGTATCACGCCAGTATCTACAAATGAAATTAAAGTTGGAAACTTATATTTGGAATCTCCAAAAAGAAAGAGAGACGCAGTATCTGACTCCAATAAATCTGAAAAGACTACCAAATCTTTACTGTCATACATTAATCCACTTTTTGAAGAAAAAGTTAACCCGCCACCTTTTAGTCTTGGCGAAGAAAGTATCAAGGTCAGTGTTCCAGAAAAAATCCCAGAATCCAGAAAAAGCAAAGCAGAGCCTGTAACAACAATAAAGTCAAATCACTTGATTCCTGAGCCAAATAAGCCTAAGAAATCTAACAATTTATGCTTCAATAGAACAACTGCAGTCTCTTTTAATTTCAATAATGTTGAATTAAATTCTAGAATTTCTACCAATTTAAAACTTCTTGGAATTAAAAAAACCTTAGCTTCAGCAGCCAAAAATAAAACTTCCGAAACTGATGGTAGTTTGCCAGCATGTGGTATATCCAACCTTGATGCTGAGAGTGCTGCATTAGCGCTAAGCAGAACAATAAACAAGTACGATTTTAAAAAAATGAAGGTTATTGGTCAATTTAATCTTGGATTTATTATCTGTTCACTTGACGGCGATCTCTATATAGTTGACCAACATGCATCAGATGAAAAATACAATTTTGAAACTTTGCAGCAAAAGTCTGTTATTTCATCTCAACCGCTTATAATGTAAGTTCCAACATTCACGCTTATTTTTTATATACACAACCTCGTTTTATAAAAATGCAAAGATCTTTTTATATGATCATACCTTGATTATGCAAAAAACGGATTAGATTATAGCAATTAAATCGTATAAAATTGTATTTTTAACTTTCTGCTGTTAGACCAATGACGTTGGAACTTAGTATTGCAGATGAAAATTCTGCTTTTGAGCATAAGGATATTCTTGCAAAGAATGGGTTTGTAATCAAAGAGAATTCAGAGGCATCTCCCGGTTACAGGGTTCAGTTACTAAGTCAACCGTTCATAGACAAGTCGCTATTTACAGCATCTGGTAAGTTGTACATACATTTTTTATAAAAAAAATAAAAAAAGATATAGATAAATATACTCTTTTATCAGTAAAAAAAACAATTGAAAAAAGACGAAGAGTTTATCTGACAATACGATATTTTTTGAAATTAGATTTAAAAGATTTAATCTCGAACTTACAGGAGAATCCATCTGAGAATACAAGGTGTGCGAGGGCAAGAAACGTATTTGCTTCAAGAGCATGCAGAAAATCGATTATGATCGGAGATCCGCTAAGTAGCAGCCAAATGAAAAAGGTAAAAATATATGGGAAGAGAATCATCCTGCACTTGACTAAATTTTTTTTTTAAAATAAAAAAAAATGGCCTGCTTGTTATACATATTTACTAAAAAAAAAAAAAGAGAAAAGAGGAGCGAGATTTATTAATATATTTTTTGTTATACGGTTTGAACATAATTAATAAAAACCCTTTTTTTTTTTTTTTGAAGGTTGTATCGAATTTAAGCGGCTTGGACCATCCTTGGAACTGTCCGCACGGGAGGCCGACGTTGAGGCATTTGGCGAGACTTGATGAGCTGATAAAGTCAGAGCAAACTACGTATGGCGGGTGCAGACTTGATGAAAAGCCTAAACTAAAATGGAACGGGACTTTGTTTTCATAAAAAAAACGCAGGATTTATTTTTATTTCAAAAAAAATATATATTATTCTATTTAGTTTGAGGTCTATCTTTCATATTTTTTTATATATATAATGAGATGAGGATTTAATATAAGCAAGGTATTGGGTTTAATATCAAGCGCGATACTCGAAAAACTGTATTTAGTTTTAGTTTTGGTTACAAGCAATTTGGTTTACACGAGTACTGGATATTCAAAATTTTATGATAAGAGAGGTGAATATGAGAAAGGTAAACTAACTTGGATTTTATTATTATATAAGGGCATGGGGTTTGTATTTGTGATGTTCAAGGTGTATTTGATGATTTATTTGGTATGGTGACGAAAAATAAAAAAAGAAGGTATAATTGATAAACAAAATTTTATGTTAGCCTTTTTTTAATAAAAAAAATAAATGGTATAAAGGGGGGGGGGGGAGGAAATCAAGATTTAGGCAGTACGTCTTTTTCTAAGGAAATTTAGAGTTGTGATAATATATTTAGTGATAATTTCTTTGAACATTAGGACGAGGGCTTGGGTGATGAAGGCTTTAATGATCTGGATTTGCATGCCTAAGTACCAGCCCTTGATTCCGTGGAGTTTGTAGAGCTTTTTGAGGACGTCGAAACTGCCCTTGTAAATGACATCGTCGCCATGCCTTTCGATTTCTTCCTTGGTGGGCGTCCACATGAGGCGCGTTTTGGCGCTGATGTACGGGAACGTGACGACGGTAGCGACGACTTTGGAGATCGCGCCAGCGGCGAACGCTTCGGAGGCGGTGAGGAAAGCTGAGTGCCCGCGCTTGCGCCTGATGATGAACTCCTTGATCTTTTCGAAGAGGCCGTACGTGATGGCCGGGTTCGAGCAGAGGATCATTGCAGGGCCGAAGCCCTTGAAAAGGCCGGCGGGGCCGTCGTTCTTGACGATATCGCGGACGATCGTGCTCCATGGTTTCGGCGCCTCCGTGTAGGTCGTCTGCTGCCTCGTCGCTATTACGCTCAGCGGCAAGGTCACGCACTGGCACAGCATGCCCGCGAGCGCACCAACAGCGAGTTCTGTAGGCGTCGACAAACTCACCGAAGTGAGTGCGATCTTGCTCTTCTTGATAAAGTAGTTCTGGATGTTCTGGCGCAGGCTCGAGTAAATGTAAAAGTAAATGTACCCGTTCAAACCCTGATTGACCATGTTGGAGGATAAGCCTTTATAAAACCCGAGCGGGCCTTCAGTCGATAAGATCCCGACGATTTTTTCGTATATTGTTTTTTTAACCTTTAAATCGTGTGTATTATCGACTTGGATTCTGACTTTGAGTCTAAAAAAAAAAAGTTAAACGGGTTGATTAGAGGTGAAGTTAGTAGGCTAAAAGATAGCTTATCGGGAAGTGAAATGAAAT